>CATIWF010028410.1:0-17372 GCA_949630135.1 Balakata baccata
CCATCAAACAGTAAAAAAAATGAAAATAAATATAGTTTAAGAAAAATAATTAACCCAGAGAGGGGAAATGAAACTTTTGGCGGATATATATAAATTTAATACTTTAGACACTGTTAGAAGATAATGAAAATCTTATCTAGATTTGACTCATTACTTTTTTTATAGACTGAAAATGGTTATATTTATATATACAAATAAAAATTCATGGATCGGATTTAGGCATGTAATTTCCTCTTAATATATAATATTATAAAGCCAAGTTAAACTGAATTGGCATGTTTGTTATTTTCTGCTTGTTTTACACAGTGTGTGATGCATATATATATTTATATATATATATATATATATATATATATAATTTATTTATTTATTAATTAATTTTAATAGAATGAATCATTTTAATTTTTTTTTTATATATTATTTCCAGTTGGTGCAAGTTCTGTTCTTAAGCATCCAGTTTAGATCACATTCATAACTTACTCCTAAAGTTTTTTTAAATTTTTTATTTCTGTGGAGAGAGAAAGTAAGTGAGAGAAAACATGGAGCTGTCTCATCAGACTGGATTCATTGAGGAGTTACTTCAAGGTCCAACAAGAGAAAGTTGGGGAAACGAGATACTCTGCAATGGATGGAATTTGGATTGTTTGGATGAAAATTCAAGTTTAGGATCAGCAAATGGTTCATCATTTATAGGATTTTCTTCCTCCTGTACACCAACAGAACCTTCCTTTGAATGCCCTTTCACTCACCAAACTCATCCTTTCTTTGATGGCTTTACTACTGAGATCGACACCTCTTATCCCTACAATGACCATCCATCTGATCCTTTTCAAACCCATCAACATCCCTATCCATCACTGCTTGAAGATGAAGAGTTGGGTCTGCTTAGAACTCACAGCTTTGATAGCTGCAAACTTGAGATGGAACAACAAGCTAATTGCAATAATAATAATAATAATAATAATGCTCAGGTTTTCAGCATGGGTTTATGTGCAGAAAATAGAAAGTACAAGTCTAAGAAGTTAGAAGGGCAGCCTTCTAAGAATTTAATGGCAGAAAGAAGAAGAAGAAAGCGCTTGAATGACCGCCTCTCCATGCTAAGATCAATAGTCCCTAAGATCAGCAAGGTAAACTGTATATGATTTCCACTTTTCTTCATTTGTTTTCTTTCCTTCAAGGATTTAGACTAGCTATATATAATGTCAAATATGCGTTCCAATTTCAAAAAGTTTCCATCTTTCTAGCTGTTTATTTCTCGTGTCCTTCATAACTGATATATAATTCAAGAGAATGTGGATTTTAGCAGATGGACAGAACTTCAATTCTTGGAGACACCATTGACTACATGAAAGAACTTCTTGATAGGATTAATAACTTGCAAGAAGAAGAAGGTGAAGAGGGTTTAAATGAGACAAACTTAATGACCACCTTAAAGGAGTTTAAGCCAAATGAAGTACTAGTGAGAAATTCTCCCAAGGTATCATGGCTGACTGCAAAAATTATTTATACATTATTAGATCTGAAAAATTAGTGCATAATTAAGTACCCAATTCATAGTTAATTGCTTTTTTTATTTGACATAATCGATTTATCAGTTTCATGTGGAGAGGAGAGAGATCGAAACCCGGATCGATATATGCTGTTCATCAAAGCCAGGATTACTGTTATCAACAGTTAACACATTAGAAGCACTAGGCCTGGAGATTCAGCAGTGTGTTATAAGTTGCTTTAATGATTTTTCCATGCAAGCTTCTTGTTCAGAGGTAATTAATCTTAATTAACTTGGAACTTAATTAATTTTTGCAATACCTTAATTAGGATCTGTCTGTATGATTAATTAGGCTGCTAAGCAGAGAACAATATTAACTCCTGAAGATATAAAGCAAGCATTATTTAGGACTGCCGGTTATGGAGGAAGATGTCTGTAGAAGGGCAAGGGTGAAAAAAATAATGATTTGGTAATTTCGTGGAGCATGAAGAGATAGATGGAACTTCCTGCATTTGTTGTTCAAGGAATTTCGGAAGTTGTAATCAATGCTTTTATGTATTTATTTATTTATTTATTTTAATATATTCACTTAATTATAAGTTCCTTTGTCAGTTCTCACTACCTGTTATATATAGAGGGTATTATCTGAATTATATATGGGTCATATGTTCGTCCTCTAACAGAAATCATTTAAATGTATGGTCCGTCTGGATATAGATAAGAATATTTGTCTAAATTATATGGAGATTAGAAATTTTTGTGGAATAAGTGTACAGAATTTAGGGATAATTAATAATACTGATCTGTCTTTTCAAGCTTAAATAAACAAGAGTTGGGAGCGTATATGTATGTCTTATTAGTGCATCAAACATAATCATACCAATAATTGAAATTAACAAATGGAGAGGATAGTGACATCCTCTGTCCTAAAATCTTGAGGAATATCCAATACATCAATGATAAGCACAGAATCATTGGAGAAATTAGCGACAATTACCTAAGGACAAGAAAGAGTGAAGCCAACTATTTTATTTCCAAGAGTTACTGTCAAACTAGCAATTAATTAATGTACTTCAGTTTCAGTTCAAACAAGTTAGTTCATGCTTAATAGGGAACCTTTTATATGGAATACGGAGATTTAGCTGGTTCATAAGAGAGGGAAAGCGAGTTTCATGGCAAAATGAGATGGATGGCTTTGGTTGCAACAGTATATTGGCTGCAGAATGAAAGAAATGTGATTGCATGTGTTTCAAAAACAGAAGTTTAGCAAATACACAGTTTTAGGAAGGATTGTTTTGCGTATAAAAAATAGGTTTATGTATAACAAGCAATGTAATAATTCAAATGCTTAGAATTGGAATCTCTGCAACTGAGATAGCATCTTATTTAGGACGCTATGGTTGTATTTCTGTATGATTATTTCATTGCCATAACATTTTCTTTATTGACCAGAAAAAAACTGACAGAATTCTATAAGTCTAAAAAAAGAATCGGAAAGAAAATTTGCATGTCTAAGATTCTAAAACTGAGGATCGAAGGATTAGCTACTGTACAAGGCAGATTCAATTAGCAACAGCAAAATACTCTAACTCAGGTCAACAGATATTCCTACAAACATACACGTCTCAATTCATTTTTTTATAAAAATTGTCAAACACCATCACTTACATCTTCATCATCGTCATCATCGTCAACATCACCATCGCAATGAGAAGAATCGCCATCGAGATTTGTTTGCAGATGTTGGAGCTTGTTTATAGCATCTACTGCATCAGAAACCAATGCATTTTTTGCAGCTCTAACAATATCTGTTTTCGGAATATTAACCTGGCCGTTGTTCTCCTTTCCAGCTTGTGCACAAGCCGCCTTTCTCTTAGCATCCCTGCCATGTAACCGGTCTATGTATTTCTCATGCAAGGCCCTGTTTTTCACTTGCTTCAACACTGGAGGACTAGAAAGATCCGACACACTTGAACTTCTTAATCTAGAGAGTGCCTTTTTCTGACCAGAAAAAGACCTCTCATGACACTTTTGAAGAAATCTCTGCTTCTCTTCCAACTGTTTTGGTGTTAAAATAATATTATCCGCCTCAGAATCTTGTCCAGATGGGTTTACATTGGGTTCAAGAATAGAGAATAGGTCTCCTTCATAATTCAGGTCCATTGGGTTATGCTTTTGCAGCAACTGTCTGACAGTTTTCTGTGCAACATGACTCTTCTGCTTATTCCAACTAATCCTTTTAACCTTCACACTGGAGGAGCCAAGCAATTTGCTTGCAGAGAGAGAAAAACATCCAAGGGGCGATGAGTTTATTTTCTTTGCCCTTGACCGAGGCAAAGGTTGAGGAGGAGTAATGTGATCAGAGTGAATTTTGTCAAAGCAATCCTTCGCAGACTTTCCAGGCACCTGAAATTGGTACTCTTTATATGTAAATGGAAGCTTACTAGAGTAGTCACAATATTTGAAGGAAATATAATCGGTGGAAACTGACTCTATAAGTAAAAGGAGACAAATAATACTTCCAATTTCAACAGTAATACAAGATTATATCTAGGCATCAAGATCCACATGACATTCCTTCTCTTTATAAATGAAGTTCTTGAGATTTCCCTATTATACATGGGATTATTTTCACCCAATAAACTTTATTAACTGCTCAAGCAAGTATATATAATTTCTTTAGCATTAAATTATCAACTCCGGCACTGGAATTGGATTCTGGAATAAAAACTAGATTTTAAAAGGAAAAAGTAAAGCGGTGAATGATAATCAAGATGAATCTAAAACCGCATGAAACCAAAAATTTAGGAGTTCCCTATGCAAGCTCAATTATAGAGTGTGTTAATGATTGTAGATATATTTGTGGTTAGCATAATTGTAGAAAATTAAGTATAGAAAGTTTCTTGATTTTCTCCTTAATATATGTAATTCATTATTTTAGGATTCTTACCAAACTTATATCATGTAATCCTCTATATATATTTCCTCCTAGAGAGATGAATAATGAAGGAGAAAAACCTTTTACGAAAATTCAGCTTTTGACAGAATGGACTTGGCATTCACATTGTTGATCAAATTCAAATGATCGAACTTGGAGATTGTAAAACATGCAACCAAATCATAATTGATTAATTCAAAAATAATTCAAAAAAACATTATACATAACAAAGTATACTTGGCGTTCAAAACAATTGAGAATCCAAGAAAAGAAATGAAAATCAATGCTGACTATAAAAGATTAAATAAATAATTGCATCTGACTATATCTTTGACTTTCATCTTCAGAAAGAAGAATGTAATGTGAAACATATCTTCACCAGAAAATTAACTACTTTGATTCTTTCACAATTTGCATCTCTATCTTGTAGCTCTACAACTAATATTTATATTTATAATATACAATCATATCATAAATCATAAATGAAAAAAATTGTGGAGTCGGACATGAAGTCCAAGTAAACAGTCCCATTAAAAATGAAATTCTACAAATTAACTGCTTCTATTCAAAACAGTCATTGGTGTGAAATCATAAACAACTAGTAATTAATACAAAGTGATAAAACTGTAATGGAATTTGCTAAAATATGCATCTTCAAATAAAACAGTATGTAAATAATCTAGGAATACTAATGAAATCTATATCTTTATGACCTACATTCACTCATTGATTAGTATCTATCAAAGCTAAGCTAAATGGCCATGTCCAAATGATAATAATAGATGCAGCAATTTATAAACAATTTTCATATAGTCAATCCAACTATTTCACTTTTTACTATCTTATGCATGGAATTATTACAACATTCAATTGCATTAATATAAATTGAAATTTACCACAATACTGGAAAAGAAGAATACTACTAGACAGCTACTGAGTAATTTTATTTCTCACTTTTGCAAATGTAAGAAACAAAAAGTTAGTTCGCATGAAAGTAGAGGGGAGCAGGGGATTTGCAACAGGTTCATGCTCTTCCAAGGATTTAGAAGCAGTTTGATACAATAGAAAAACAACAAAATGATCATAAAGGAATTAAAAAAGGCAAAGTAAAGCACAATACCAGCTTAGCAACCTGCTTCCAGAAATTGGGAGTGGGCTTGGCTAGAATATAGGCTCGCTGCAATGCCATTTCTTGCTCCCTTGTCCACCCTTTAACGTTTTCCTTGTTAACTTCCTCGCCTCTCTTCCTTTTCGTAATAACCCTAGTCTCTTGATTTCTTTGACAAACATCTGTCCTATTCACTGCTTCAATTCCCATAACAACCGAAACATTCGCCAAACATTGAGTCCTGCATTCACTTTTCGGCACACTCTCATCACATGAACCCACATCATCTTTCCATTTTACTTTATTCCACGAACCCCCCTTATTATTCGTTGAGCTAACTGAGGCAGAATACTTGAATTTGTTTGACTGGATGTCACAAATCTGCAACAAATTCCCCTTATCTGTCGATTTAACTGAAGCAGAATGCTTAAGTTTCATTGAGTTAATGTCACCGCTCTTCTCATGGCCACTAGTGTTCCCCAGCAAAGAAAGCCTTGAAGATCGCCTAAGATTCGGAATACCATCAGCCCTTTTACTGAATAGTGGAGATCTTCTAGATCCAAGAGCTTGAATCTCCGAAATTAATGACCTTTCATTGGATTTAATTGGTTCCCTTAGGGATTTATGGGTGCAAATTTTGTGATTTTTTGAGGGTTTTTGGCCGTTAATATTTAGATCAAGGAAGCTTCGGTTAAGAAGCCTCGGGGATCGACGGCGAGGAGTGTTTAGCTCGTAAGATGTGACCGTGGATTTAGAGGTTCTGGTGGAGTTTCTCCGTTTTGGCATTTCGTCGAGCACTCAGTGTGGGTGTTTCTTCTCCTGTTTGATCCGCAATGGGAGGGAAAAAGGCAATTGGAATAGGCTGTTCAAAATTGAAATTTGTGGGAAGTGGGCTTCAGCCGGATATAGATCTGACGTTGTTGTTAAGATTACGACTAGTGGATAATGGGCCTAAAGCCCAAATAAGAAGCCATCAGAAGAAACGACATGTAGTTTAATGAGTTGTTGGACATGTCAGTCAACCAAATTCTTGAAGGCTACACGATATATAATCATAATAAAGAAAAACTTATCATGACAACAGAATCCAAAATGAAATAAACAAACACCAATTAAGTAGGTTAGCAGTAATTAATGAAATACCTACACCAAATGCAGCCTCCAATATCATCAACCATTGAACTTTGTTTTTTCAAACAATTAGATGCCTTGAGCTTTCCATTAATTACGATAGCTATTGCAATACAACACCTTTCTCGCGTATTTGAGGAAATAATTCATCTAACATATTGGGATATATGAGATATGTTACTTGTCTCAACTCTTCTAATCTCAAATATTTTAATGCAAATTGAACAACATAAATAAATGAATGGATAAAATATAAATATTTTAATACAAGTTGGAAAAAAAAAATTGGACAAGTAGTATTTATCAAAATATATATATATATATTTGTAACCCACGTTAGATAGATTTATCAATATGACTATTTTATAAACTTAATAACAATTAATTTATGTATATGATATTCATTCATAATTACATGTGCCAAATTTTTATGATTATTGGCAGGGATCAATCCACTTGCCTAATAATAAACTACAATAATATCCAATTAATTAATAGCAATTTAAAATGGTTCATAGACATATATATAATAACTAATAAACACATTTCTTTTTAGTTATCCCACCTAATTTGCTAAAAAAACTAGGCAAGGAAAAGTTTTAGCTGTATTTATTCGTTTATAGAAAAAGGGAGCATTTAAGTTGTTAATTATTTGTACCTAACTTTTTCACTAGGATTTCCACTATGGAACTTACTAATCCCATCACCTTCCTCAATAGTGGATACAGCTAATATATATTATGTCACACTCTTTATTTCTGAATTTCATTCAACCCTGCATGTTAATTTTTCTATCTATTGCTTGAATATTTTAACTTAAACTCTATTATATATATATAGATATATATATATATATACACGTTAAGAACACATGTTTTATGAGCAGTGAAGTTATCTTAATTATTCTCAAGGGGATAAAAACATTAATTCTATATATGTATACCCAACAAATAATTTTTGTTAAACATGTTCGTCTTTTAATCATATTGCCCCCATGTAGTATAAATTATTAAACAAAATTAAGATATAGTTTAAAAGATATATACATTAATGCATGCCCCTCTGTGTTTAATTATCTATAAGCTAAATCAGGGAGGGCTTAACTTAATTTATCTTTTAAACAAAAGTAATTGTTTAATAACTAAATACGGAGGAGCTTAATCTAGAGGTCACATCATCATTGGCGGTAAGGATAAGAGTACTAAAAAAACACTGGCAAATACTACTTCATTTGTAATCGCTAATAGCTACCACCTTTATTGTAGTAGCTGCACAATTGTGGCCGCTGATTTGCTACCACAATGATTAATATTAATATCTAATTTTTAATGTTAATATTAATAAACTATTATTATCAAATATTAAATATATATATTAATTAATATAAATAAAAAATATTTATATTTATATATAAGTATTAAATTTACAATTTAGTTAATTAATAAATTAGAGTCTATAATTAATTAAAATTAAATGCTATAAAATTAATTATATATGTTATCATTACCCAAATGATATCTATATTAATTAAATTAAATATAAATTAGACTAATTTTAAGTATATACTTATGTTAATTAAATGAGTTAATTATTTAAAAATTAACTATATATATTACATATATAGTTAATTCAAAAAATTATAATAATAAAAGTTATTATATATAATATATAGGTTTCATTATATGATATATATATCAGGTATATTAGTACGTCATGGCAAATGAACGAATTACTAATCATATATCATTAAATGATGATCCAACATATATATAGGAATACATCGAATATACCTTAAAGATACTTGGGACATACTTTAGAAATTTCTGAGAATATCTTGGGTATATGTTGAGATTACTTCGGTATACATTTGGAAATTCTATGAGAATATCTCGGAGAAGATAAAGAAAATAAAAAGTTCAGTAAAAAAAAATTGAAAAATTTTGATACTAATGAAAATTAAAAAAATTGTAAGTAAATATGCATAAAACATATAAATTTCAATAAATGATAAAATTTCCTCTATGTGATATTATATAATTAATTAACTAAAGTTTAATTTTGCAATAAATTTTAATGATATAAAATATCACATTAAATCCTATACTTAGTGCATTTTCACATTTACAATTATACAAATTAAAATATTATTTAGATTATAAGAAATTTTATTTTAATAACTAATCTATAATTGTTCGTATAACGAGAATCTCATTAAAATTTTATATTATAAAAATAATTAAATATAAAAAATAATTTAAAAAAATTAAAATGTAGTAAGAAACGATGTCATTTGGCTGTGAATAAAAGTAAAAAACCCTAACTCTCTCATACTTTTCACTTTCTTTCTCAACCGTTGCACCCCCTCTCTCTCTTATGCTCTCTCGCTCTTTCTATGGCCCCCCTCTTTCCCCTTGCGCCACTCCTATTTCTTCCCTTGCGCCACTCCTCTTTGCCCTAGAGATATCCCATTTACATCCGATAGAAGAATTTTCCATGCAATTTTCTGTTCTTACAGCTTCTCTATACCATTAGAAGAAGCTTTTATATACTGAATCGGTTTGTCTCTCATTCTTTTTCTTTTTTTCCTATTCCAATATGGAACCATTTCCAATTTTGAACAAAGTTTAGGGTTTTTAATGGGTCTGATATTTCCCTTTTCCATTTGTCGAGCTAATATGCTTGTTATTTGGCGTATAGTTGAAGTGTTTTCCAATTTTCTTTAGTTTTCTTGGTTTCTTCTTCATCTTTCTACACTTTATCTCCTTCTTAACACCTTTCTTTTGCCTTTCCACTTTCAAGTATGTCTCTTTTCCTTTTTTTTCAGTCTGAATTTATGTAGTAACTAGTGATGTATGATCATCATTTGTTTTGTGTTAATTGTTACTTCGTCTGTTTATGCCATGTGATCTGTATCTAAACGTTTGGTTGAGCTTTTAACATTGGTAGATGATATGTTTTTTATTAATCAATGCAACCTAGTTTTAGGTTTGAAGTTTGATTTTCAGATACAGATCTGCTCTAGCTTTGGATACCAATCTTAGTTTCAGCATAGCTTTCCACCCACAAACAGATGAGCAGTCTGAAAGGGTGATTCAGATACTCGAGGATATGATGAGGGGCTGTATTATTGAGTTTGAAAGTAGTTGGGACAGACACCTACCTTTGATGGAATTTGCCTACAATACCAGTTACCAGTCCAATATACAGATGGCTCCTTATAAGGCACTTTATTGTAGAAAAGTGTCGCATGCCCTTGTGTTGGACCTAGTTAAGTGAGAGAAAATTTGTGGGACCAGATTTGATTTAGGAGACAGAACAGCTTCTGATAGACAAAAATCATACGTGAACCTCAAGAGGCATGATATAGAGTATGCAGTGGGGGATAAGGTTTTCCTTAAAGTCTCCCCATGGAAGAAAGTATTGAGGTTCAGGAAGAAGGGAAAGCTGAGTTCGAGATTCATTAGACCTTATGAGGTGCTAGAGCAGATTGGTTCAATTGCTTATAGGCTTGCTTTACCTCCGGAGTTGAGCAAGATACATGATATTTTCCGTGTCTCCATGTTAAGGAGATGTAGGTCAGACCCATCTCATGTGATTGCATTAGAAAGTATTGAAATGAGACCGGATCTGACTTATAAGGAAGAACCAGCCTATATTTTAGACAAGGAAATCAAACAGCTAAAAAACAAGCAAGTCCAGTTAGTTAAAGTCCTTTGGATGAACCACGCATTGGAAGAGGCCACGTAGGAAAGTGAAGATGTCATGAGAGCCCAGTATCAACAGTTGTTCAGTGACGAACATACAGGTAAATTTTGGGATGAAATTTCTTTAAAGGAGAGAAATATAATGTCCACAAAATAGGGCATAGACGTAATATGGAACATGAGGGGTATTATGGTAATTAAAAGTAAGAATATAAAATGAGTCAATTATGGCTTATTTTATGTTTTAATGGGAAGAATCAAATCCCACTAGGGAAATGCCAGTTTGCGGTCAGGAAAGGTTTTCCTTTCACGATACCAGTTTCCCGGTCAGGACTTGCTTCTGGACTGCACACTATAAATACGTGTTTTTACGCCCTTCTTCACTTTTATCAGAAACCCAGCCTATATCTACACACCCTAGACACTCCATAAACACTCCCATTAATTCCCTTTCGATTCCCTTTTGATTTAACACATGAAAACACAATTTGGATTGGATTATTAAGCATTTTTTGTGTTTTTCGTCAAGAACACAAGCTAGCTGCCAAACTGCCCTTGGAATCTTAGTGTTCATCTATGTTCTTAAATTTTCAAAGGTGATTCTATAAGTATTTATCCTCTCTAAGCCTTTAATCATATTATTTTAGGGTTTGCTTTATGGTTTGGGGGTTTTTCCTTAAATTAAATTAGGATTTAGTTTTCATAACCTTATATTATCATATCATGTATAGCCCTTTTTGGTGGGTTTATGACCATTAGAACATGTCTTTTTTTATAGAAAACGTGGCAGAAGGTGGAAACGACCACCTAGCCATAGAGGAAAGTTGAAAGAGAGTTTTCAACTCCATTATTAGAGGTTTATACATATAATCATGTTTATTCACTTTTTGACTGCATGTTTGCTAGTGTTTAGGGATATTGGATGTTTTGTATCCGTTAAATTCCATAGATTATGATTTAAATGAATTTGTGTTGATTTTATGGATTTATGACATTGATTATTCATAATTTTCATGATAGATTAGCATATTATGAAATCAATGGACTATGGCATGTTTAAATGATAATATAGACAACTGGAATGACTTATGATGTTCTGGAAATTGGTATTGTGCCTTGAAATCAATACATTTGGGTCAGCATATGAAAACTAAAATTTCTATTGTTGATGTTGGGCCCTTCTCGGTCGGGACTCATTCGACCCCAGGCTTGCACAGCCCAATGATGGGTTAAGTCAGTAACACCAAAGACCGCAATGGCATGCCACAGCGTGCTAAGGTACAAACATACTTATATGAAAGGGTGTGATGCTAGTTTTGATGATATGGAATACATATGCCTAATCTTTTATGATGTAATATGGGAAAAACATATATATGTGATAATCTCATTGTGATGTGTTAATAACAACACTATGTACTATGTGTTATAGCATGAGATGAGATGAGATAAACAGACACGTATATGATGATACATGGGTTATGATGATATGAATGATAATGTGTTACAATGTTTAAGTTGTCATGTGATACCATGGAATATGGACCATGTGATTATAAAAGAAAAAGACTTAAATGTCCTTACTCGTACTGAGATTGACTATAGAATAGATGGCATACCATTGAGAGTGGTTACGGTACCATAAGATTATTTCATGTATTTATTTTCAAACAAGGTGGCTATCGCTCCAAGAGCACCCTTGACCCATATTATTATTATTATTATTATTATTATTATTATTATTATTATTATTATTATTATTATTATTGATGATGATGATGATGATGAGTCAAGTTGGCTTCAGCTTTGAGAGCGCACTCGACTCAGATACAGAACAAAGATAAATATATTACTGTCCTTATGAATACATGAATTGCTTTCACTTACCAGGAATGCTATGGGTGTTGTTTGTATGATATGTGGCTCGATATCATGATGATGATAGATATGAATTGGTTAATGTAAGATTTGTTGTAATATGATATTATCATATGTTGGAATGATATGCATGCTAGAATTTATATAATTATATGTACCACTAAACTTGGATAGTTTAGCGTGTGGGTATTCTTACATGTAAGTCAGGAGCCATAGGTAGAGTTGACTCAAGAGAAGCCGAGCCATTCAGAGCAGCAAAAGAACAAAGTCAGCTCATTATGCATCTCTTTTCATTTCATACATTTTGGGATAGAACTTGACTTGTTATATTTGTATTTTGGATTTATGGTTATGAACTCAATAAGTTATGGAAATTATATGATGTTTAATTTTAGGCGTGTTTAGTCCTGGTTTACGGACTTATTGATTACAAATTATTTAATAAGCATGAATGCATGATAATTATTTATATGGTTTATTATAAAGGCATGGATTAATGTTATTCATCTATATGGATGTGTGTTGATAGATATGATTAGACAAACTATAGTATTATATGTTTGAATAGTAAGACTAAAATAGGAACTATAATAACAAGTACATGGTAGCACTCTCTCGTATAGCAGTAAAGTATATTTTATGGAAGGGTGTTATAATGCATATAAGAGTGAATTTCACCAATGATACTCCAACAATACAAATTTTAACACTTCAGTTTTTCAAAAATTATTTTAGTTATAAAATAAAAGTTTAGATAATTTTATATTACAAATAATCTTTAAGTACTGAATTGTTACAATTTATATAGTTTAGGTACCATTAGTGAAATTCAACTTGCGTATGGTTGACGCAACACATTCGAGAAACTAGCGGTTTATCTATCAGCAAAAGAACTTATACAGTGTTATATGTGGACAATGCAGTATGTATAGCATAGTTAAAAAGATGTTATATTAAAGGAGACCGGACAAAATATTTTTCTCCTAAGTTCTTCTTTATAAATGATCTTGATAAAAGTAGACAAATCGATGTTCAACAAATGAGAACAAGCACTAATCTAGCAGATTTATTCACAAAAGTTTTGTCTACTGCAATATTTGAAAGGTTGGTACAAAACATTAGAATGCATCGACTTAGAGACTTAAAGTGATTATTTAATGAGGGGGAGAAAATATGTGTTGTATTCTTTTTTTTTTTTACTAAGGTTTTATTTCACTGAGTTTTCCTAGAAATGTTTTTAATAAGGTAGCTTCATATACATTTTATATAAGAAATGTAATCTTTTATTTTTTACTAGATTTTTCTTCCCACATGATTTTTCCTAGTAAGATTTTAACGATGAGTGTTCTTGTTAATGAACATCCAAGAGGGAGTGTTGTAAATATTATTGAATGAATGTCCATAACTCTCAAATTCTTCATTATATTCATAACATCTCACTCTTTAACTTTCTATTTTAATTGTGTGATTTATTTTAAAAATTAAATTTTGTAATTTATATACTCTTGTAAGCATATAAATAGATGTATGTTGAAAGAGTAAGATACAAATGAAAATACTACCTTTATTCTCTCATTTTTCTCATTTCTTCTCTCTAATTTATTTAATCACATACTTTATTTAGTCAATTTTTATAACACAACATAGTTTTTTTTTAATAACTTAGAAACAGGACCTTAATGATGAAAACAATTATAGATTTTTAATTACCATGCATGTTTTTAGGAAACTGATCTTATAAAATTAATTATGTAGCTAGGTCCAAATCCACGCTAGAGAAATCAGGAAATGAATACCACAACATGTAGGAAGAGATTTTTATATATGCACAATACCCACTTGGTTTAATTTTCATAACCAAATTTGGAAGGGGATAAAAGAGAGATTTTCAAAATTCACACTATATATGCGTAGCGTAGATATCAAATTTCACATTATTTGATGATGGAACTCCCATAACCCAATATGGAAACTTCTGTATTAAAGATTATGGCAGGGGAAATACAGCATTAATTTGCTTGTGAATGGTAGACCATGTATATATAATCAAATTAATGGCTAAATAACATATTTGACTAATTATTTTGCCCCACTCATTTTCCTTATTCACAACCTGCAGTCGATTACCCTTTACCAACCCAATACTTATTAAAAGGATTTTATATATGCATTTATCACCATCAATATACGACTGAAGTCTTGAACCAACAATTAATAAGCACTACTGTAGCCCGATTATGACAGACACCTAATTTGATTTGCCTGAACTGAGATGAGAGGCTACCCCTTGTTCTTTATTATATTATAAACTGGCAAATGCCCCATCAATTTCATTAATTGGCCATTGAGTAATAGGATCTGGAATTCTAGATAAATCCTTAGTGGGAGCTAATACTAGTTAAAAATAAATAATAAGTGAAAACTTCACAGAAACAAAATGTATAGATGCTCAATCTGCGCTTTTTCATTCCAATTTCATAAAAGCTTTCTAGAGTGAATTTGAAATTTAGAAAATGAACATAATCCCCAAAAATCAGGAGAGAATCATTGCAAATGCAGAATCTTACAAGTAGAAACTGCATAAAATTGACCTACTCTGTCTCTTCTACCTAAAAAATTTACGCTTTTTTTTTTTAATTTTTTTTCTTCTACTTGGAAGCAAAAATATTTTAAACTGAATTAATGCCCTATACGTGCATTAATTAAGCGCTTTAACATGATCGATGATGAGCATTAATATACTGTTGACTAATTAATGCTCTAATACAGAGGCACCGGAAATCGCGGCGGTTTAGGCGGCTTTGACACTTTAATAACAAATTTGTCGGCCCTCGGCAGCTCACATGGACATGGCAATGCTATAAACTTTGGAATCTCATCTCCAGGCATTAGCACCGGCATGCTTTGGCTTTGATTTTGCTTCAAGTCCTTTTTTTCAAAAAAAAAAAAAAACAAAATAGTACGACATTAATTAGTTATATACTTAAATGATAATTGATTAGTAAGTAATTAAAAAAAGGAGAGAAAAATTACGGTGGGATGAGGGTGAGGTTTGGAAGGGGAAGCCTCGATGTCAGGATTGGGATTGGAGGGGTCGGCGAAAGATCGACGGAGGGATCTGAGCTTATCCCAGTGATAACAGCAAGAGAAAATACCGCTCAAGGTGAAGATGATAATCAAGAGCAAGGCAGTACCAAGAGGGAAACCGAGCGATGGCCGAGATGCATCCGCGTGGGGTGGTGAAAAATCTGGACTCTCCATAAAATGACAATACTTGAGGAGGCAGCTCCTCCGATCATGTGTCAGAATACAAGAGAAAATTAATAAGAAGAAGAAAATAAAATTATAATAGATGGTTTGGTTTGGCGAGGGGAAGAGCGAAGAGAGGGAATTTATAAAAAATAAAGGAGGAGGAAAGTGTACGAGTACGTGGAAAGGTACTACGGAGCAAACGTCCGGTACGGAAGAAAGTGGGTCCACTTGCTGGGTGGGATTACTTCGCAGTAAGCATTGAGTGACCTCCTGAAAGCTCTTTTGTTACCTTTTGTTTTGGTTGGGAATCGGTGATATATATATATATATATATATATATATATATATATATATATATATATTTTAAATATTGGATTATGATTGCTTACGTGACTTGATTTTGCTTATATATTATTAATTAAGCGCATAAACTACCAAATCTGTAGATTGATTAGCAGCATTTGCGGTTAGAGCTGTAAATTAAAACTAATGAAGGTGCATGAAAGGAAGGATTCAAACAAAGTGTGTATGTACTATACATGTGAAAGCAAACTTAATTAATTATTGAAACTTGACTTGAAATGAAAACAACGTATCTAATGATGTGCTGCGTTTCTTTTATAGAACCAAACACGGTACAAGATGTACTAAAAATATATAAAGAGAAAGCTACATGAGTGTGAATTGGAGAGTAATTAAAGTAAGATGATGAAGGAACAAAATTTCACATATGCGGATTTCTGTTTTCCGAAATTTAAAGGTGGAATTTCTATTTTAAACTGCTAAGGTAACTAACTATCAGTGTTGTTATGTTTGTGGAGACACCGCATTTCTGGGGAGTGAGCTGTGAACAAAAAGGATATGTTGGCCTTTAGAGCTCTTTAAAAGACAAAATAAAAGAGAAGAGGGACATTTGACCTTTTAGTCAGTTTCAGTTTGCTGTAATAAAACAAAGGCTATTGACCAGCCAGCAGAAGCCCGATTTTTCAGACTATTTGTGTTTGTATTACTTACTGCAGCTGTGCTTCTACACTTCTGAAGCACCGACTGCAGAAATGTGCAAAAGTCAAAATTTTCTTTGAGATTGATAACATAATCTTCATGGGGTTGGCTGCTATTTTAGAAGATTTTGCCGTGTGGAACTCTAATTTTTAAGATGCACGAGGAATTCACATGTCTTTGACTTGAAAACTCTTGCTTTTTTATCACCCCGAAAAAAGGAAAAAAAAAAAAATCCTTTAACCACAAACAATTTTGAATTTTCCTTCACTCCACTACATATAAAGATATCTATCACTTGGCACTCATTCCCTTATATAGTCTTTTTATATTTAATTAAAATACAAATATCTGTTCCATATGGGCTATAATAAAACTTATCCCCGTTTAGGAAGGGGAGGAATTATTGAGAATCTCTTCATAGTCTAGTGGCTAGTTTTGTTTGAGAAAGGATAAAAGAGTTCCAGAATCGAGTCCAAATACGAAAGGTTGGGTGGGTTTGTCAGCCCAATTAAAACAGCAGGACCTGAGTATTTGTGGGCCTGGGATAAATAGTCTCAAGATCTGTGACAGAATGCAATTAGCAATCGCAGAAACGAATTTTTTTTTATTATAGGATGATGAAACCCGTAATCAGATGAGCTTGACTTCATTATTTAGCCCTAATCTGGTTAGAGATTCTTATGGATTGGAGAGGAGTTTGCTCTTTGTCTGTGGGATTTATAAACATTCATTTACTTCCTAGTTCCTTCGCATTAAGGTTTGGTATCTAATAGCCAAATAGAATTAGGTGTTTAGTTGTGAGCTAAATGAAACTTAATGAGCACTTGTTTGATAAAATCATTAATCACTGTCAAGTCTTCATATTATTTT
>CATIWF010028412.1:0-16162 GCA_949630135.1 Balakata baccata
GACAACCCATGGAATTTCATTCACAAAAGTGATAGCCCCTGTAATATGGTATAGAACCTTCACATCACGAACCTGCTCCCATGGCATCGGCATATTCTCAAGAAGCTTGTAAACTGCATGAGGAATGAATTTAAGGGCTCCAAGATACACACGTTTATCATGTCGATATTTCTTTGAGGACATGTCACCATGGTCCCTGTTTAAAATAAAAAACAGAGTAAATTTATTAAAATCCTGTGCAATAAAATACTCCTCGTAGGTATTTAGCAATAACAACGTTGTTTAAGGATAATTCCCAAAGAAGGTGCTTATCAACGCATTTCTATTCCAACCATGATAACTAACATCAGAATTCAAGACAATCTCATTTTATACACCAACTTCAGTATGACTACGGATTTAAGGTAACAACCAAAACGAGCATATAACCATTTCCTAATGTACAAGTAACTACTTACGAAATTTCATCAGTGAGATAAATTGAATCCTACAAACAGGCAAAGAACCAAGAACCTAGCTCAGAAACTCGCCAGTTACATCTTTCAAATAATGTAGAAAAGGTAGCTATAAGTAAGATAAAGAAATGAAACGACAAACACCAAATAAGTTGGAGACAAGAGAAAAATAAGGGGAAAAAAAAAAAAGCAAAAGACTCACCAATTAGTTGAAAGCTGAGAAAAACAGAAAATCAGATAAAAACCACCGCCAAAAACACAGAGCTAAACCACAAACAAGACTAAGTCAGATACGGAACAACAACAACAACAAAATTGACAATTACTCTCGGAGCAAAACCCTAAAACCCACCTGATAATTTTCCTGACATGCTCAGGCGGCATGTCCTCTTTCTGCGTCTCAACGAACCCAAATTTCCTCTTATCGCTATATCTCTTCGTATTAAGCTGTTGCCATTTACGGGCCTTCTCTTCCAGCTTCGCCTCCGCCTCAGCCGGCGTCGTCGGAGTTTGCGGAGCGAGCACAGTATACGACGGCTGTGCTGGCACTGGTGGAGGCGGTATCGAAGGAACGACGGTCCCAGGCGGGGCTATATGCGGCTCTCCGTTATTATTCCACATGTTGCTTAATTCAGGATCTCAAAAAGAAACCTGAAACGGCTAATAGAAACAGTGGCAGATCTGAATATACAACTTTACGACTTACGAGTATATGTTTCTACAGTGAACCTTAAAGAAAAATTTTTAACGGTAGTACTTTCGGGTTCTAGGATTTAGGAGAGTCGATGCCGAGATTCTGCTCCTCTCTCAGTTAGTGTTGAAGGAGATAGCGCGCACTGCAGACAGCAGAGAGAAGGACAACATGCGCAAAATTTTTTTGTGGAATTACATTTATATTCGTTGGAGATAATCATGGCGGTGGCACGTAAATGGGTTGTGAAGAAAGCTCGAGTTCCGCCTTGTGGATTATATGGGCTCGGTTGTGGCCCATTTTAATTGAGGCCCGAAGTAATGCAGCTCCCTTACACCCAATTCATATCAGGCCCACGAGATTATGGACCTCTTATTTCACGTTTTTAAATGTTTGAACACCAAAATGGAGAAAAAAAAATTGAGGGAAAATACTTTCATTTTTTGACAAAGAAAATTACTTTTGTCAGACTCAATTTGTGAATTTTCTTATGGATTAATCAATTATAAACTGCTACTTATATACATACTGTGACAAACTTCATGGTTTGATTTTTTTTTTTTCGAGAAAAAAACAATAACTAAAAAAATCTAAATTGGCAAATAAATTATATCGCAATCTAATGCAACATAATAGCGGAATTAGTCTACCAGCTAATATTAGCCACAGGGTTTTATAAGTTTTTTTTTTTTTTTCAATTGAGTTATTTTTATATTAAGTTTGTAAAAGAAAAATAAATTAGATCATTTTATCTATTTCTCTTTTTTTTAATATTCATCAATCATCATTAGCATTTAGCACTCAGCAGAATTCACCCGTTAGCGATTTGAAAAGATTTACCCCTTGTCCTTACTTACCACAGGGACAAAGTACAAAAGAAAAAGGACTTGTCTTTTCCTATCAAAACACCTCACCAGAGTCAAAATTACTGGATATATTTCCAGATGTCGATTTCCGCTAGCGAGTATTCTACTTGAGAGTGCGCTTATATTCCCAAAAGAGAAATCCCACGAGTAACGTTCTCCTCCCTTCCCCTCGCAAAACCCAACCCACCAAATAAATATTTTCCATAATTTTCGCTTCTCCCAAAGAAATTACCCTTCAAATTTCTTCTCCATCTTTTCATCTGAGTCTAGCCCTTCGAAAATTCTCCGCCGCAATTTAGTTGTCTTTTATCATGCGAAGCATTTTCCGCCGAGGAGAACAGAGAAGGAATGATGCTAATGGCAGGTTTTCTAGCAATAGAAGTAGTAATTTAAGAATTTTGATAGAGAAACGGTGCTTGTCTCCATTGTCACTGAACGACGACGGTGACGACGGTAGTGGTGCTAATAGTAATGACAGGCTTGTTATGCGGAGGTACTCGCACTCCTACCGTAAGCTGCCGCCGCAACTTTTCAAGCTGACTGTTCTCAAGCTCGATGGCTCTGTCTTTGGTAATTAGATTATAAATGGATTGGAACATGATTTTTGTGGTTTCTTCTGGTTAATGAATGGAAATTTTAACTTGCTATCTGGATTTGGTAGATGTTAATGTTGGTAGAAATGCCACAGTGGCAGAACTAAAACAAGCAGTGGAGGAAGTTTTCACTTCATCGCCTAAGGAAGGTCAGAGCAAGATTTCATGGTAAAATTCAACTCTATGGTTTGTTTTTCAGAGAAATTTTGATATGATGCTTTGAGCTTCTGTGAATTTGTGTAATCTGAGCTTATTTGATTTTGCTACGGTCTCAAATGATTTCCGTTATGAGCTTTATTAATGAGCTTAAGAATATTGCAATCAGGTTTCATGTTTGGGGGCATTTTTGCTTGAGCTATGAAGGTCAGAAGCTAATTAATGATAAGGCTTGCATTCGAAATTTTGGGATCAAGGACGGTGATCAGGTTTTATATGACCACTGGTCTTTTTAACCATTTTAAGTTATCATCAACACTGCATCCTTCTTTGTTGTTTATTTGAGATTTTTTGGAGGGCATATTTGTTGCGCTAGGTTCAAATTTAGCATGTCAATATGAATATACTTGCAGCATTTGTGGTTAGGAAGGAGTGACTTGATAATTTGATATATGACGAAAACGCCCATTAGGAAAGAAAATATGCATTTACCCTGTTTCTAATTCAGCATTGTTGCTTTAATTTTGCTTTTCTACTATCTGTTGAATGTATTTGTTGCGACTCTTGCAGCTTCAATTCGTCAGGCACATGTCCATCAACTATGCAAATTCAAAAAGACGATCCAGGAATCAAAATACTGTTCACAAACCATACCCAATGTGAGTTCACCACACCAGGCTCCCATTTCTTTTTTTTTTTTTGAAAAATACAAGTGCATGCATGTTTGAAGCAACTGCTATGTGCTGACTAAAATAGGCCGAAGATTAGGACCTAACTCACACTGGTCCATTGCCAACCTCTTTATGCAGAGTTCCTGTTTGTGGCAATGCAGTAGCTTCTAAACAGCGTTAAATTTGAGCTAAAAAAATGAAAGACTGTTGAAACATTGAGTTTAAATTTGGAATCAATTTCAACAGTTATATGAAACATTCAACTAGCTCATTGTGCGTTTCGTGTTAGTTGCATTTGGTACTGGTACTTCATCTGATTCGCCTCGATATGTTAGTCTAAACCTTTGCTTGTACTTTTTAGTTTTTTCCCCTTCTATAATTTAGCAGCCATTCAGAGAACAGTCTCTACTGTTTTAATAATTGCACACTGAACTAGTATAACTTTTGTTGCAAGGCTATCATCTGGAATTGATGTTCAAGAAGAGAGAGATCAGCAGTCTACATTGAGTAATAGTGATGAAAAGCAAGACTACAACATTAACTCAAATCACGATGGTGAAGATAAGGAGGAAGTTTCTATATCTCAGTTCAAATTAGCTCATTTCTTGAAAGGGTGGCTATCATACTCCAGATTATGGGGTGCCTCAAGGAAAGGATCACCAGGCCAAAGTAGTAGGCCTTCAAGGTTTGCAACGCCACGCTTAGGGTCTAGACCGAAGATGATAGAACTTCAAGGCTAACAGCAATAGATAGAGAGAGTTACCCTTTTCTTTTTTTTAAGCTTTCCAATGTTTGGTTATATTATTTTGTTATTTGACATTAAACTTGAATAGGCGTAGTCTTTATTTGAGAAAAAAAAAAAAAAACCCACTAAACACATCTTTAGAAAAGATGAACTAAATTCCAAGTAAAATTAATTTCATGGATGGTTATACATGCAGTTTATATAAAAAAGAGAGAGGAATTATGATGGAAAACAATCCTAGTCAACAGTGAACCTTAGCTACTTAGCTATATGCTAGGTACCGCGATGTTTGTCAGGATCTTCAGTTTTTTTTTTAATTTTTATAGGAGGTCTTGAATTTAAAGAAGGGTTATATTACTGAAGCACATGTTCTGAGCTGTCAAAATCTGCAGTTTACAGAGGCGCCAAGGATTTCTACGTTATATGGGCCGTCTTGCCAAACTTTAGCTTAATGGAAGATTGACTCTGTATCATTGATGGATTCTTGTATCCATCAGTAAAAACAATTTTTGCCTCTAAGGAAGCTACTCTGCTAGTTAGAAGGGGGAAATTTTACGTGATTATGGCGGTTTGGTTAGATCAATTGAAATTATTGTCACATATTTTTCTCATTAATATGTATTTATATTTTTAAAGAAGAAAATGAATTGGGTTAAAAAAAAAAAAAAAAGAAGAAAATGAATTACATATTTTTTTACTAAAAGCTGCGAAATATATTGGTAAAACGAATTACATTTTTGGAAAAAAAAAAGTTCATCAAAATGGAGGGTGAATTTCATCAATTGTCCGCCAATTATATAATTCGTGATAATTCAGTATCTAAAAAATTATTTGTAACACAAAAGTACTCAAATTATATAAATTGTAACAACTTAATATCTCAAAAATTATTTGTAACACAAAGGTATTCCAATTATATAAATTGTAATAACTTAGTATCATGTAAATTATTTGTAACACAAAAGTATTCTAATTATGTCTCTCTAATATAAATATAATATGAAATATCCACATAAAATTTAATAAAAATAAAATTAACTATAATATTTATATCAGATAAATTTCAATTTTACTAATTAGATATTATAACTAATTTTGTTTTTGTTAAAATTTATCTAGATATTTCATATCATATTTCTATTAGAAAGAATAAGCGAGTACTTAAAAGTGCAATGAAATGCTCTAAAAGTATTTTTTGAATTTTTTTATTTAATTGACTAAACAAATCTTAATAACTGAAAATAAAAATATTATTTAGTTACAAAATAAAAATTAAAATATTTTTATATTATAAATAATTTTTAAAATATTAAATTGTTATAATTTATATAATTAGAATATTTTTATATTATAAATAATTTTTAAAACAGTGAATTTATATTTCAAATAACTTACTCAATTGTTCCAATTTACGCAATTATAACCGAGTGGATGGAAAGTGAAATTGACGACGCACTTCGGTGAATCGGTTGGACGATGGGAGAGTGAACATTTTATGCTGTACTACCACTGGTCACATTTTCTAGGAAATAATGGTAACGTGGCAATCAAATAACAGAAGCAACAACGAACTTTCTGTATTACCGTATGTTACTATTACTATCTCTTTTCTCACACGTACACACACTCTCT
The DNA here is from genome assembly GCA_949630135.1 of Balakata baccata. Taxonomy (NCBI): domain Eukaryota; kingdom Viridiplantae; phylum Streptophyta; class Magnoliopsida; order Malpighiales; family Euphorbiaceae; genus Balakata; species Balakata baccata. The sequence goes on from CATIWF010028412.1 coordinate 5,810, forward strand.
CTCCAACCTCTGTCTCTTTCCTTATATATCTATTCATAATAATTTGTGAAGATTGGCATCGGGAAGGTGGAAGTTTTTGACAATTCAGAGTCTGAAATCTTTCTCTCAGAGTAAGCTGATTTTCCTCACCTTAGGTTTCCGGCAGCTTTTAGTTCCCGAGAGAATGAAAGGAAAAAGAAACGAATTTTTATTTTTTTTTGGATTTTTCAAATGTAATATCCATAATTTTCCATTCTTCTGATCCTATTTCTGCTTCTATGCTCCAATAGTTTTCTCCTCATTTCCTTTTGCTAGCAATCGAACAGGGTTAATTCTAAGTATTAATTTTGCGCATGTTGTTTTCCCTGTACTTTTATATCTCGGTTTTGTATGTAGCTTTTAAGGAAGTTGCAGATTTTGATTAGTAATTCAGCATATACCGTGCACCTGGTACATGTGCGGCCATGAGTAATCTAAGCTATGAAGCTGGGTATTTCATTCTTTTATCTTTATTATTTTAAAGGCTTTGAGTTATTTGGAGGTGGATGTATTGATTGAAATACGTCTTTGCTCTAGAGCTTCTGAAGAATTTTAATTAAGATCATAGCTTTTGTTCTTTTAATTTGTTTTCGAGTTTTTCTTTGTAATAAAACATGTATAATTCATTGATAGACTTGATTCTGATAGAATTTGATTTTTGACAACTATAATATTAATCGAGGTAATATGGTGAAAGGGAGGCAAGTTTCGGATATGTTGCCTCTTGATTATTGGATATTGGGTAATAAAACTCACTGGTTAAGCTAGCCGGTTATTATATCTGCAGTTGAAAATGGCTTTAAAATGTCTGATAACATGTTATTACATTTACCTTGCGTTGTATGTATCAAAAGTTTTTTTTTTTTTTTTTCCATTTTTTCTGGGACAAAAGGATGATCCTTTTAATAGGGTCCTCTGTCTTTTCTGCATTAATAGTGTATGTCTGTGGGCGTACTGAGTAGTGCTATAATGAATATGAATAAATTCTAAGTTTCTAACCACGTGATTAGTCTTTTTCCAACACCAGAATAAATGGCTGAAAAGGTTAGAGTGCTTGAGCCAGCTGCCTCCTTTGAGTATATGCTTTTTGAAGGAGACCCTGACCACCTAAGAGCAGTTGTTGCTACACCAACCCAGATTTCACCATGGATTCAAGCAGCTGAACTAAAATTGAAGCACAGGGTTGGACGTGGCATCTTTGGTGATGTTTGGTTGGCAACGCATCATCAATCAGCTGATGATTTTGAGGAGTATCATGAAGTGGCTGTTAAGATGTTGCATCCATTGAATGAGGATCTCACACAGACATTTGTGGATAAGTTTGAAAAGTTATTTTTGAAGTGCCGAGAAATCCAAGGAGTTGGTTGGTTGCATGGAATCTCAGTTATGAATGGACAGGTGACATAGTAAATTTGGCCTTTCTCATTGGTTAGCTTTGGTAGTAATCTCAGTGGTAGTTCCCTTTATGTTTTGGGGATCTTTTATTTTTCGTAGAAGCTCTCAAATCTCTATTATGATACCAGTTTATTTTTTATGTGGAAGATCTGTATTGCTATGAAATCTTATGAGGGATCAGTTGCTGATCGATTAGCTTTGTTGAAAGGGGGCAAGCTTCAGTTGTCAGATGTTTTGAGGTTATGGTTTCCGGATTTTATTTGTTTTTCTTTAGATTGAATTAGTAAGGTTAGAATATTCTCACCTCACATGCGACTGATGTTTACAGGTATGGAATTGATTTGGCAAAAGGAATCCTAGAGTTGCACTCTATTGGGTTGCTTGTACTAAACCTTAAACCTTCTAACTTTCTCCTTAACGAACATGATAGAGCAATCCTTGGAGATTTTGGAATCCCTTATCTTCTCCTTGATATCCCATTGCTGAATTCTGAGATGGCTTTAAGACTTGGAACACCAAACTATATGGCTCCAGAACAGTGGGAGCCTGAAGCTCGAGGTCCTATCTCTTTTGAGACAGACTCATGGGGGTTTGGGTGTAGCATAGTGGAGATGTTAACTGGGGTCCCACCCTGGTTTGGGAAATCAATTGAAGAAATATATCAGTTGGTTGTTATCAGGCAAGAAAAACCACAGTTTCCAAGTGGTCTGCCTCCTGCTGTGGAGAATGTTATTAATGGCTGCTTTGAGTATGATCTCCGCAATCGACCTTTAATGGAAGATATCTTGCATGCATTTCAAGGGTAATATCTTTTTGGTAGCTTTTGATTTAGCAGATCCAACTTATTCAACTTGTACCATTAGTTACCTGTATTAACTGTTCTTGTTTTTGTCTATCAAAGATTCATTGAATAGAATCTTGATGTTGCATGCGGTATCAGATATATGCTAGTCCTATAAGTTTATCTAAGCTTATTGTTATTTTATTCTTTTTATAGTCAACCCTCTTCCGTGGTCTCTATTTTATATATCTATTGTTTGTATATTTCCATATTGCTAATGAAATTATTAAAGCAATCTGGGAAGAAAATGTCACTGGAGTACTTGTCAATTTCATTTTCGGGGGTTAGACTTGTTTATGATTCTATTTAATACCTTAAAGCCTTTATCAATAATTTTGTCACTATCAAGTGATTCTGCAGCTTTAGTCATCCCATGAAATTCATAACTGAGATGTTGGCCATGGGAAGAGCTTGATGTTAGTTTAGTTATAATCCAAAAATTGAGCCTGAAATGTTCGATATCATGGTTTAACATTTGAAACAATTTATAGTTTTTAACTTCTGGCACATTATGCTGCACTACTATTGAGACATGATTGTTTGAGGTGGCTTGCACAGGATATAGGCATACCTCTCTGTCATAAACTCATAATTAGGCCTTTTGACCTTATAGAATCTGTATTTGAACTGCTATCTGAGATCATAAGTCACTTTGTTGCTGTATTTATAGTTTCACTAAGCAGTAGCTTTGCGTTAGAAAAAGGATGGAACTTAAAGCTCCGCAGATAACTTGTCTCTGGAACCTAAAAATTATTTTGTTACTTTGGAAATCATTTGGAAATGATTTTCAGTTGTTTGGAGTACTTTTCTCTTTGACTAGAAAAATAGTTTCCATCGATCAATTTTCTGAATGCAAACAAGAATTGCTAAAGTTATTTTCCCCAGCAAAGCAGGGAGTCAGGGACTATCTTGTTCGCTTCATTTTTTCCCTCCTCTTTCCACGTCCTTTTCTTCTAGACTGTGTTTTATTAAATTACTTTTTCTTTTCACTTGCAGCTCACAGAATGCTTTTTATAGCGATGGAGGATGGGTTGGTCTGGAAAGCAGAGCAATTGGTGAAAAATCAAGTGGTGGTGGCTACACGGATTGGTATCTCTCCAAAGACCATCTCCGAGTGGGAGACATAGTTCGTTCCAGAAAACCACTGAATGCATGCAAACCTCGAAATATGGATGTCTGCAAAGGAACTGTGGTTGGTCTGGATTGTGATAGTGATAGTGATAAAAATGGTTCTGTGCTGGTGAAAATTACTGGAGTGCAGAACCCTCTGAGAGTACAAGAGTCAACACTTGAGAGGGTCACATTTGGATTTTCAGCAGGAGACTGGGTGTGTCTCAAGGAAGAACAGAGCAGGCATTCACCTTTGGGAATTCTACACTCTGTGCAGCGTGATGGAGATGTGGCAGTTGGATTTGTAGGGTTAAAGACACTCTGGATGGGTAGCTCTTCTGAGCTTCAATTAGCTAAAGCTTATTGTGTGGGACAGTTTGTGAGGCTAAAGGCAAATGTGCTTACTCCACGGTTTGAATGGCCTCATAAAAGAAGAGGAGAGTGGGCCACTGGGAGGATTTCACAGATCCTTCCAAATGGGTGTCTTGTTGTGGGCTTCCCAGGGAGGCTTGTGTTTGGAGATGAATCTAATAGCTTCCTAGCAGATCCAGCTGAAGTGGAACAAGTTTCTTTCAATACTTGCCCTGGAGTGGTGGAGAAATATCAGCACGTTGAGGATTTTCACTGGGCTGTTAGGCCCCTTGCAATTGCATTGGGTTTATTTACCGCCATGAAGCTTACCATTTGTGTTGGACGAAAAGTAAGCACGAAGTTGAGGAAGGACCAAAGATCAATCGATGGCCAGGGTAGTGGTAATGCAGGTTGGTTACCAACACCAGTTGCAAATATTCTTTTCAAAGATGGTGTTCACACTGCCACTGTTAGGTAATCTATCAATTTATATATGGCCATGATTGAGTTTCCTTGCTTCTTAAAACGTCCATAGGCTGTGAACTAGAATGCTGCCAAGAGTCATGAACATACTTGGTTTTAGCTCAACACTATGGGGCCACAAAACCGAACGTAAATATGTAAATACAGATGGTATATATTTTCCCTGTAAATCTAGTCTTTGGATGCTGTATAAATTTGACGTTACATTACTATCTGCTGAAAATTCATTCCTGTATACTTGGCTTCAATGAGCCCTGTTTCTCCTCCACAAATTCTCTATACATGGAGGAGTTGTTGCTTATGTAAGAATATAGAGGGAAGGCCTATAGACATGGAAGATAAGCTGCATAGATATTTTTTGTTGGTGATTCGCATAGTTTGTGGCCAAAGCAACGCATTTATGCCTCTTTACCTTTCTCAAGCTTTACCCCAATTATAAGGATTTATAGTATTGTGAAGCAGCTCAACTTTTAGTTTACATTGCCTAAAAATATTTCCTCTAAATTCTATTTCATCAATAACTTTAAGTTTAGTGGGTGACTATTGCTCAAACGTTTTTAATTTAAATTTTAGTAAATTTCTTTATATCTTAGGTCCAATGAAAAATAAGTCATTTATTATTAGGCTAAAGCTGCAAATTAGCCCATAAACTATATATTTTAGGGAGTAAGTCACCTCATCAATTTTGATTCAATATAAATGAGCTCTTGAACTTTAAACTCAGTATAATTAGTTCCCTTAAACTAGAACCATGAGCGATTCAGCTTGGTGAGGAGTGACTCGCTTTATATGTTATAATTCAATGACTAATTTGTACCGAATTTAAGCAATGAGTCAAAATTGATGGATAACTCACTTTATAAAGTATAGTTTAGAGATTAATTTGTACATTTGACTTTCATTGTTATTATTATTTCAGAAAAAATAAAATTATAATAAGAAATTAAGAATATTCGCAAATTATATTATGGACTCTGGTCTACAAAGTATTATGAACTAAACACGTATGAGAGAAATAATAAAAATACAGTGGCACTTTTGTAAATAAAACAAACTTATACATATTCGTTTATTAATATAGAATCATTAGTTATTAGAAAAAAGTTCAATATTTTATTGATAAATGTTAATTTTATTTTAAAACAAAATCAATAGTTATTTTGTGTTTTTTTTTTCTGTTTTCAGATGCTATTTGTCTCGATTTATTGTTTTTTCGATGCGTTTTGTTACATTTTGAGTTTCTTTAAAGGTGATATAATGAATTTATACCTACAAATCAAAATGCAAAAAATCATATTAAATTAAGTACACAAAAATAAAATGAACTTATATTAATATAAGAAATATTTATTAATAAATAAATTAACATTAGTTCATTTATTATGAATTTTTTTAATTTATTCGTAATTAACTTTATCATTAAACTAATAAAACTTTACTTTATTTGTAATAAACTTTTTTTAATAAACTAATAAATTTTTTTCATAAAACTAATGAACCTCTAGTTCATTTATAATGAATATTTCCAGTTCATTTGCAATGAACATTTTCAATAAACTAATGAAATTTTACTTTATTTATAATGAACATTTTTTAATGATATAATGAACTTTTTTCAATATACTAATTAACTTTTAATTCATTACGTAACGAGTCCAGTTTATTTGTAGTGAACATTCCCAATAAATCAAAAAACATTTACTTTATTTGTAATAAACTTTTTTTAATGAACTAATGAACATTTTTCAATAAACTAATAAATTATTATTTAATAATCTAATAAGCTTTTTTTAATAAACTAATAAACCTTTAATATATTCGTAATAAACTTTTTTTTCAGTTTAATTGTAATAAACCTTCTTAATAAACTAAGAAATCTTTACTTTATTTGTAACGAATATTTTTAATGAATTAATGGATATTTATTTAATGACAGATGATAAATATTTATAAAAATACTACAATATAATCGATAACTATATAAATTTAATTTATTTATAAAATTACTACACGTGTAATGAATTTGGTCATATATCAGTTGAAGAATGTTTAACATCGTAAATCATCGCAACAAACCACTGCTACCAACCTACCCAATCCTGATAAGGCCCAAATTTTAAAGACTACCAAAGCCCGGATTTTTGTTGTTGAACCCAAATCTTTTCTTCTTCTTGTCTCCAGTTTCGCTGATTTGCAAACCAGAGAGGGAGAGAATCAAGAACTCGTAATCGAAGTAGCACTAAACAATGAAAGAAACAGTATCACAACACCTCTTGTAAGTTCCTTCTTGTTGTTCTTAATAAACAAGCAAAGGTTGCGAACCTGGCATTTTCTTTTCTTCTTCCCTTTCTTCGTTATTGATCTTGCTTAAGAAAAGTAAAGAAAAAATGTCACGTTAATTTCATGGTATATTCCGGAAAGCTTACACGATTCCACTTTCTTTTCTTTATCTTGTTACCTTGTGTTTGGTTGGGAGGAAAATAAGGAATACGGAAGGAGATTCTGAGTTATTAATGCAAGTAGTATAAACATGCCATTGTAATATAAGTACAAGTAGTTGATTAACTTAGTTTATCTGTGTTCAATTTCTTAGGAAGGAGAGCGAAATGTGGGGGATTTTTAGAACAGATGTTCTTTAAGAACATGAAGAAAGGACTAACGATACTATTTTCTTGTTGAGATCATAAACTTTCGACAAGGCAACAAGCCTCAATTTTCCTTCTATTTGGTTGCTGTGAAAATAAGGAAAAGATGCTGTCTAAAAATTAGCCATTTCAGCTGGTTTTTATGCCCCCAATTCTTACTGTCTCTGCCTTTATGACATGATCAATCAATATGCACTAAATTTATTCTTCTTTATTTGCCAGTAATTGAAAAAAATTATGGAATGCTTTAGATACCCAAGTAGTTGTAGGTTAAACATTGCTTCCTTCTTGCTAACTAGAAGAAATAATTTTTGCCTAGGGGTCTTTTTGAAGGAAATGTCTATGAGCAACAGCATGAAGAAACAAAAGATGAAAATGATGAGATGATGGATGCTATGGCCAAGAAAATACGGCGCATGACTGCCTACAGACCAGAAACGAGTAGAAAAGGTAAAATTTTATATGTTTGATTTATTTGTTATTCAGTTTAACTTGTAGAAATGAATAAATTTCATTGTATGTGATCTTTAAAAGCTTAGTAATCTGTGTTCAATGTCCTTGCTTTGGAATAATGAAGATTTCATATTTTCTTGTCATAGTCTACTATATCTTGTACTGGCTAAGAAAGAGAATTTATTTTGATATGCTTATTTTTGTGCGGAGCTTGGGAACTGTTCATCCTTTTGTTGTTTTTTTGGTCTAGTTATGGTAATATGATAACAGAGTTAATGCTATAATGCCTGCAAATTTGATACTGCATAAATTATTGTGGGTACTGCTTAACTTGATCTCTGAACACAATTATATGAGAACCAGTTAACTCCCCCATTTTCTTCTAATGTGTGGCTAGTTACCTGCGCTTAATGCAAATGGAAGCAAGCCTCATCTGTGAAGCAAAACTGGATGCTCCATGCCCTTTTCTAGGAACTTTAATTAGTGGAAGCTTTAACTTCTCTGATGCAACATCAAGTGAAACATTCACATAAATGGTATTATTGTCACCATATAATGCAAGCATTCATTGTATACTGAAGTAAGGTTTTCCTTGGCTTAAATGCAGAGAGAGAACCTTTACTGTAACCTATAAAGAATCAAAATAGCTTCTGCTTATTCCTTGCTGCATCGTTACAAATTTTGGTTGGTAATTGTGCGGGTATATGTTACATTTAAGGAGGTTCTTGGTTCACCTCATTGCATGCTAACATTTAACACGGTAATTAGGTGATGAGTTTTCATCGCAAAAATATGGTCTATGGAGACAGGAACAGAAGACAAGAGCAGCAAGGCTGCAGAAACACCTCAAGGCAAAGTGGGAACTTGAGCAGTTAATTGACCAGCAACTGAATAAGATCCATGCCCATTACAACTGTGCCATGGTCACAACTGGTTTCAAGGATGTCGCTGCGTTCCTCATGCCTACATGGGCTCCCCCACATGAACTAGCTGCCCTCACCTGGCTTGGGGAGTGGCGGCCCTCTGCTATTATGGACCTCATCCATGGCATTGTCCACTCCTCACCAATCTCATGGCCATCAACCATGAATAACTCAAACAGCATCAAAAGGATCCTCTCGCAGTTTATCAATGAAATACGCATTGAGGAGGCAATAATTGATGCAGAAATGGCTGAGATTCAGGCCACATGTATCCTTCACCTTCCCTTTTCTCCTTTCAACAATCATCGACCTCGTACTATTGCATTAAGTTGCTTTCACACTGAGTTGAAGAAGATTGAAAAGGTCATCACTAAGGCCCAACAACTCAGGTCCACTTTCTTCTCTATTGGTTATATAACTAGAAACCAAATTGCTTGACTATCTGAATGTTGCGGTGTTATGAAATTTAAATGTTTCGGTCCTATCACAAGTATAGAGTTAATGTTAACACACTCTATATGCTTCTACGTGACAACTTCTTTCGCACGTTGCCTTTCTTGTTTCTGCTCTGGTTGTTCCAAGTGCAAACTTGTTTATATATATAGGCACAATCATTAACATTGTTTACTACCAGTAAATTCAGTTTTACTGATTACACAATATGAAAATGTATTGCAGGTTTAAGGCGTTGGAGATAGGGATAAAGAAGGTATTAAGCCAAACTGATGCAGCAGAATTCTTAGTTTCATTTGTAGGAATCCAAGATTTGATCCATCAGTTTGCAGCAGAACAGAAGTTACCACATCGCCCAGCTGCTGTGCCAGTTAAGAGTCTGTCACATATGAGATCCTAGAAGGCATGCCAAACCAGTCTTTAAATCAAAGAATAAGCACAAAATATCATCAAGTAAAGCAAGTGGAATTGTGAAGATTAGTAGGTATTAGATATTACTGATTCAACAATTGTAAAGTTTAGTGGATATTAGATATTTGATTATGTTAATATTTTTTTTCTGTTACCATAAGTTGTCAGGCGTAGTTATAGCTTCTGAAACTAGAGGAAAGGTACATATTTGTCTTGCAAAATAGCACTTCTTTTGTTCCATCAGGGTGTGAAGAAAACTAACTAACAGGATTGCTTGGAATTAAATATAGATGGAAACTTTAACTTAGGGATGAGCATAATTAAACAGACTTGATGAACCGAATCGATCCAAACCAATAAGTTCTTATTGTTCACATTCACAGGGAATCGGTTCTAGTGGAGCTTTATAGGCGGCTAAATTCACTTATTTAGGTCAAAGAATTCTGTTATTATTTGATTCAAATATTAAAGTATTCTAAATCAACCGGATTGAAATTCCTATTAATTATTTGAATGGCATTTTCCACTATATATATATATATTTTTTTCTAATAAAGAAATAAGCACATGGAAGTAAAATAATCATCATGCTCTGTGTTAGAATTGCGTATTACCATCTAGCTCATACTACAGACAAGATTACGATTAATCTCAGATTGCTGGCTAAAAATTGGCCACAAATTCACAATCATACAAAGTTACAAATGATGAAGGAGAGAAAGAAAATCTTTTTCTTTTTATTCTTTTCCAAATGCTAACGTAAGAGATAACTTTTAGCTTTGAATTTACTCATGAAAAGAGGTTGAGCATATCACGAGAAGATTTCATCATTTTTTTTTTCAAACATTTAGTGATTCGTATTCGTACTATATCCATTAAAATGTAGAGTGTTCCCTCTAAAATTTAAAAAGTTTTATATTTACAACTTGAATTTTTTTTTTTTTTAAAAAGACCCTTCTTATTTTATTGAAAATTTTACAAAAATACCAAAAGATGAGTAATATTTTTTATTTTTATCACCGTTTAATGTTATTTCAATTTTACTAAAAATAATTTTCAAAAATTACAACAATACCTAAATTTCAAAATATTTGAAATATCTTAATTCAATTTTTACAAAAAAAAAAAAAAAACAACAAAATAACAATTAAATCATTAAAGAAAAATAATATAATTCAATCAAAATTCAAAATATTACAAAATCTCAAACAAAAATTTGGTATACCTTTTTGGAATATCTTGAATATACCTTGGAAATTCTTTAGGAATA
>CATIWF010028426.1:0-11523 GCA_949630135.1 Balakata baccata
TTACCAAAACTTCTAGAAGGCTTCACCACTTGGCTCACAGGAAGGCTCACTACTTAGAACTCAATCATGCCCATGACCCTAGATGCTCATGCCTGTGATAAAATTTACCAAAATATCCAAAAGGCCTTACCACTTCAGTCACGCCTAAAATCACGTCTAAGACAAGAGTCATGCTCGTGACTACCGTTAGTCATGCCTGTGACTATCGAGGCTAAATTTATCCGTTCAAAATGTCCACTCATAGTCACGCCATAACCTTGAACCATCACGACTGTGACCAACTATATTAAATATAGCATACTCTATTTTAAAAGTAACTCAACAGATAGAAATACATTAAATGAAGCTCCAACGGCTCCAATTCTCAGAAAAAGTATAAAAGGTCGTCATTTAGGTCTACCAAAATATAGAGAACAATTGATTGAGTGCATATTATTTTAAATCATCTTTATGCACTATTTTTTTTTCAGCTATCTCTCTTTCTCTCACTTACTTCTACATTGTATTTTTGAAGAGCTCAATAGTGAGATTGAGTGTATTGGGTTAGGGATTGAAATTCTTTTAAAGGTTTGAGTGTGAGCCTTAGATTAAAATATTTGGGTAGTTTGTTTAACCTTGTAAGAGTTTAATTTATACTTTGAACTATATTGTTAGTAGATTGAAATTCTCAAATGATGTTGGGGAGAGAAGTAGGCTAAGAGGGCTGAACTTCTCTTATACATATATTATTTGGTTTTGAATAGATTGATAATGTGTTTTCTTTACACTCATATTTAGTTTTATTATCAAAATCCATGAATTTAACATTTACTTTCCAATTTTATCTTTTATTAACAATAATTTTTTTTTAATAAAGTTAATTTTATACATATAATTGCTAGTATTTATATAGTTATACATAGGGCGAAATTCAGATGGATATTTCTAGAACTCAGTTTTGGAATGATTTATTAAGGACAATATTAAATAAAAAAATTTTGAAAACATTCCCTTATACATAAAAAAAAATGATGGATTTTATTCTTTTTCAATGTATTCATATTCTATAATACATTTCCAATACAATATTAATATTTTAAAAAATACTATTCATGATATTTAAATGTCCTCTATACTGATTTTATTTTTTAAGTTAATTAAGAATTGAAATAATTTTATGAGACATTTGAAATATGTGCAGATTTTTGAAAACTAAAAATATATGCATAAAATTAGGGGTGAGCATTCAGTAATTTGGTTACTGAATTGAAAAAATTTCGGTAATCAAATACTGAATTCTTCAAAAAAGTTTCACCAATCACTGAATCGAATAAAAAATTTGATTTTTAATTACCAAATTCAAAATTTCGGTATCTGAATAACTGAAAATTTAACCAAATTTGTAAATACTTAAATTTATCAAATTTGTTAACTTATTTTATTATAATAAAAAATGCTATATAAATAAAAAAAATCAAAAATTAAAATATCATAAAATAATATAAATTTTAAATTATTTTTAGAATTAAAGATATAAAATTCGGTTATTTGGTTGAATTATTGAAATAGCTCAAATCTTACTACTAATCATGGAACTGAAATTTTTTCGGTGCAGTAATTAGGTAATGAATTTCAATGATTTGATTTGGTAATTTCGAAACCGTTACACACTCCTACATAAAATTAATTGTTTAAAGTGAATCACCAATTTTCTATTTCTTATACAAGTCATTAATATATGTAATTAAAAATCATAAAAAACCTAATAATGACTTCTAATTTAGGTGGCAATAAAAGTCATAAAATGACATATCAGAAAATCTTTTCTAATATTTAGACACTTAAATAAAATTATTTTTTTGGTGCCTAAGTAGGGAGATTTTAGTATATATTATATATTATAGATAATGATATTTTATAAATAAAAAGACATTTGTTTTTACATTGGAAGTGATAAAAGAAGTGTGGATATCATTTTTGTAAGTAAATTATAAAATCTATTACTTTGTCATTAGTCCTAATCCTCTTACCAATTATTATTAACCCCACCCTATGATTAGCACATAATTTTTTTTGGGTGAAAAGTATTAGCACATATAATAGGTAAATTATACCGACAGTATTCCAATTATATAAATTGTAATAATTCAGTACTTTAAAAATTATTTGTAATATAAAATTATCTCAATTTTTATTTTATAAGTAAAGTAATTTTTAAAATACTGAGTTGTATAATTTGCTGCGCAGACAATTGTTAATTTACTACTTTGATCATGTTTTGTATATTTCCCCAAATACCCCCAATTTTATTTTATTTTATTTTTTAAACAACATTGTTTTTACTTTTTACTATGAGGAGGATAACAACATGTACAAACCCATTTTACCCATCCTTTATTTTTTTATTGTGGAAAACATACCCGTTTTTTTTTTTTTTGGGTAAGAAAAAATACCCCAGATTTAATAAAAGGCATTCATGCCTTTCTAGATATGGGTAGTTGACGCAGCCAGCCAGCGATTAATAATTTTATTTAAAATTATTCTTTTTCACCAGTACAAATGTGAATATCACATTTCCCAACAATATATCCAAAGACAGAAAGAGAGATATGTCCACGTCAGAAAATTAATGAAAATCATAAATACCCAAGAAAATTACAATTTTAAGATCCATTTTTTTCTTCTCTTTTTTAAATCAAATTGTTACAACACTTTTTTCTTAGTTTATTTAAATTTATATAAAATATTTTTATTTTATCTATTTATTTATTTTATATTAAAAATATAAATATTTTATATAATTTAAAGATAAACTGGAACAAAAATATTTGAAAAATGCCATTTCTCCTCATTTTTACAAATAAAATGATGGTGTTTCTCGTAAAGATGAGATAAAAAAAAGGTCATATCCAGAGTTATTTCCCCCATGTTGGATCCTTTAGCCCCTATAAATTGGGAAGATTCTAATCCTTTGCACATTACAGAGATTCAGGATTAAGATTGCAAAGCAGCAAAAAAAAAAAAAACAGAGATTTTCTCTATAGACTTTTTTTTTTCTTCTTTTGTTTTTTGTTTAACTAGTAATTATGGCTGACACCTCAAATTCTAATTACAATAATGGAGTTGTATTAGATGTTAAAGATGATAATCATCCTGGTTCTTCCATAGATTCGATGCCATCTTGCTCTTCCAAAGCTAGAATCTTGAACATATCTGTTTGTTTCCTCCAAAAGGTAATTGATTAAATTGACCCTTAATTTTTTTTATTTCTTTTTGTCCTGACTCTGTTTCCTGTCTTTTTTTCTTTCAAAATTTTTCTTGCATGAATGCTTTTTTACTGAAACCTATTTCATAAAGTTGGATTATAAGCAAACCCAATTCGTAAAATATGATTCCCATGATCCGTCCAGTAATTGTTTGTGCAATTATCTCAAAGTAAGTTACTTCCCCAATTTTGTTTGGTGCGAGTATAAGAAAGCATAAGCCGTTGAAGTTTTTTTTTTTTTTTTTCCTTGAATGATTCGCAGCTGATTGCGGAGGTGGTGGGGACATACTTCTTGATATTTGCCGGATGTACAGCGGTGGCGGTGAATTTGAACTTTGACAAGGTGGTGACGCTTCCTGGGATATCAATAGTTTGGGGATTGGCTGTGATGGTTTTGGTTTACTCTGTTGGTCACATCTCTGGTGCCCATTTCAACCCTGCCGTTACACTTGCCTTTGCTACCTGCAAGAGATTTCCTTGGAAAGAGGTATAATTCAATCTACACCCCTTTGCTGTTTGAATATGGGTATTGCTTCAAAATGCTTGACTGGGGATTCATTTTCTGTTACAAATTATACAATTGAGGGAAGATATAAGATTATGTAATGATCTTCTTCCATTGATTTTTTTCTCCTCTCCTGTTCTTGTTGGTGATAGGTGCCGGCTTATATAGCATGCCAATTCATTGGATCAACACTAGCAGCAGGAACAATTAGATTAATATTTACAGGCAGCAAGGATCATTTTACAGGAACAATGCCAGCAGGATCAAATATGCAGTCCTTTGTAGTTGAGTTCATAATCACATTCTATCTCCTGTTTATTATATCCGGTGTCGCCACAGATAACAGAGCAGTAAGTTAAAATTCTTCAGCTAATCATTGATTCCAAATTTAGCTTGTGAATGTGGACAACCAATAGAGTTGGGTAATTAAGTTGCCTACTCATTGACCTTTAAGGATCTCTTCTCCCTTACAATTACATTAATTTGATATTATTAATGTTGAAAGTGAAATGGGGGCTTTGAATAATTACATTATTTGTTAATTAATCTGTTCGATGCAGATTGGTGAACTTGCTGGGCTTGCTGTTGGTGCTACCGTGCTTCTTAATGTTATATTTGCAGGGTATTAACCAAATTTAATCTACCTTTTGAATTGGCGAAAGGCATATATAGCTTCTATAGTTATCCCTTTTTGTTATTTTATTCCTTTGACCGGCTAGTATTTAGTTCAAGTTGTTATTTATATTTTATTTTTGGTCCGCTTCACTTCTTTTAAATTAAATTTTTTTCATAATAAGTGCCTTTATGGAATGTGTATTTTATATGCTGATGTGGTTTTTCGATACACAATATCATCATATAGTGATTGAGTGTCCTATTTTTGAATTTTAAGGAGTATATAAAGTGAACAAAAAAACGAAATATAAAGAATAATTTAAACTAAAAATCAGTAAAAAAAAAAAAACAAGTTAAATGGTGAAAACATACAATTGCATGGGTCTATATATATGTTTTGCCTTTTGAACATTTTATAAATAAGCAAACATTCAATATCATCTTAATCATTGACTTACAAACACAAAATTGGTTTTTATGAATCAGATTGATAGTAATTGTGATATTGAATTGGAAAACAGGCCAATATCAGGGGCATCAATGAATCCAGCAAGAAGCTTGGGACCAGCAATCGTATGGCATCAATATAAAGGGATATGGATATATATAGTGTCACCAATACTTGGTGCACAAGCAGGAGCATGGGTATATAACATGATTAGGTACACTGATAAGCCTTTGACGGAGATCACCAAGACTGCTGCTTCTTTCCTTAAGAGTGCTGGTCGTGCTTGATTTTGTTTCCCTTTTTGTCTTAATTTCCTGTAATTATTCTTAATCCATTCAATGTTTTCCTTCAAATTCCCATGTTGGTGGAATTGAATTATTTCATTTTTTGTTTTGTTTCCTCTTCTAAGCTCCTTGTAGATTGAGTTGAATTTGTTAAATATCAGTCATAATTTGCCAGAATTACTTGCGATTTTGAAGCCTTGGACATAATTATTTGGTAATGTTAGTGTTGGTTAAAAAAGAAAATGAAAAATTAGATGTTTAATTTGCTAATTCTATTTTTGGCTAAATTAATAAATTGGATATGGTCCTTTGAGAGAGAAAGAGGGAGCTTGTTGAGCTAATTTTTATCATATTCGATAAATATTTTTTAGCCCATTACGAGTATACAACTATAATTATGATTTCATGTTTCTATATAAAAAAAAAAAACAGAAAAAGGATTATCAGCCAAAAGTATATAATTAAATAAAAGGATCAAACAAACACAAATTATAGCAAAATATTTCTGTAACTATTATATAAGAAATTCAAGAAGGAACCAAGAGATCATGGCTTACCTACTTATTTGTGGTGATGTTAAAGAACTATTTTTAATTTATAATATATAAATTGATTAAAGAAAAAATAATAATCATAATAGCCGTACGATCAGTGAATTAATTACAAAATTCAGGCAATCTTCAGATTTTGATTCGGGAATTTACTACCTCAGTTATTGAATTAATTACGATGTTCTGTTAATACTGCCTGCATATATCTTACTAATTTTGTATAAACTATATTATTTTTATTGCAAATAAAATTGACTACAGAACTCTCCTTATTGTTTTTTTTTTTTTCCAATAAAACCAACTGAATTGAAAAGTATTTCATATAATTTTTAATTATGGGTTATATAACATGTGATTTTATCCACAGAACCATTCTACTTCATTTTCATCACTCGAATCATGTGGGTTCAGAAAGAAAACAAAGTCAAACTTATCTTAGCTAAGTGCTAACATGTGAAAATGGGAGAAAGTGAATGGAGAAGTTGGAAAATCCACTTCTTATTTTTATTTTTAAAGTAGTTTCACAATATTAAGAAAAATACTACTATTCTTAATACTTTTTGTCTTAACTAGCATAAAATATTTATACTTTTAATACAAATGAATAAAACATGTGAATGTGTGGATAGAATATAAGTATTTTATGACAGTTGAAACAAAAAGTGTTGGGACAAATAGCATTTTTCCAATATTAATGAGAGAAAAATAAAAATAAACACGAAATGAATGAGATAATCAATGATGCAGCCATGTGTAGAAATGGATATTATTCATTCTCTTGGAATAAAAAAACCTAGTAAGTAATCATAAGATCACATGATTTATGTTTAATTGGTAAACACAATGCAATTTTCATAATAATAATAATAGTCTTAGAAGGCAGACATTTTACTCTTGGCTCATGCATGATTTTTTAGCAATTTCATAATAGTCTTGGAAGGGTAGTTTCTTGAACATAAGTATTTGAAGGTTTTTTTTCTTTTTTGAACGCTAGGTTATTTGATTGCATTACTTTAAAAATCTCTCAATTTCTTTGTATTCAAACTTAATGAAAATAAATGGTTGATTCAATCATTCATATTAAGTGACTTGAATTTTGTGTCAAATCAAATTATAACTCGATCCTTTGGAAACTCGACTTGAAAGAGATTTTTTTATTATCATAATTATTTAGTAGAGATTTGCGATGGAGATAAAGGGCGAGGGCTGATAGGTCCAAGACCGAATGCCCAACACTAATCCCATGCGGTGCGGCGGGCAAACTTAATTCTTACTGAGGCTACAATTGATATAAAATTGATAGTACATATATTTAATAGTTTAAAAATAAAAAATATGATTAGTTTGACACAAAAGTGAAAATATAAAGTTTTTTTATTCAAATTGTCCTATTATTATAAAATATATATGTTAATATGTCAGTTTGGTTAGTTCACATTTTTACTTTCCTAATGGAACTGAACCAATTAAATCGATTAATATATAAATAAATAAATCAATTAGACAAAAAAACTAAAAAATTGAATTAATTATTGGACTGAATCGAATTCGATTCAGTTCAATTTTCAGTTCTAATTCGGTTTTGCTTACCTCTACCCATGGGGATTCCATCCCCGCTAAATTTTTTTTAAATTAAAAATAATAATAATAATAATAATAATAATAGATTAATACTACAATTTTACATAATAGAATAATTTATTTAACATGCATACATGAAATATAATAGTACTTAATAAAGTTACCGTCACATAAATCTAAAAGTTCATAAATTAAAACAAACACATATAATACCTAAATATCCATAGATAATTCATAAACATTCATACATAATTTAAAAGTTTACACAATTAGAAAAAAAAAATTCATAAATTAAAATAGTACATAAGTTCAATTAATATGACTATAATGTCTATATTAATTATAAATTATATAAATATATTATTTTGGCTAAACTCATCTCAAGCCCCCTGACTTTGTTAATATTTTTTTAGCTAGCCCCCTCAATCGGTTTTTGATACTGGTTGTCCCTGAAATCCATTTTTTGTTCAATTTGCTTATTGTAAAATTTTAAAATGAAGCGCTTGCTGATGTGGTAACCGAAATATGGGTGGATAGAGTACAAATATTTTATGTTAGTTGGGACAAGTTGCATTTATCCAATATTAATGAGGAAGAAATGGAGATAAACATGAAATGAATGAGATAATCAATGATGCAGCTACGTGTGGAAATGGATAATATTTATCCTCTTGGGAAAAAAAAACTTTATAGTAAGTAATTGTAAAATCACATGATTTATGTTTAATTGGTAAACACAATTCAACTTTCATAATAATAATAATAATAGTCTTAGCAGGTATGCATCTTACTCTTGGTTGATGCATGATTTTTGAGTAGTTTCATAATAGTCTTGGAAGGATGGTATTTCAAACAAGTATTTAAAGGAGTTTTTCTTTTTCTTTGAAAACTAGGTTATTTGATTGCATTACTTTGAAAATCTCTCAATTTCTTTGTATTCAAACTTAATGAAAATAAATGGTTGATTCAATCATTTATGTTAAATGACTTGAACTTTGTATAAAATCAAATTATGACTCTATCCTATCCTTTGAAAAGTCAACTAGAAAGAGATTTTTTTTTTTTTTTGAGATTTGTGATGGAGATGAAGGGTGAGGGTTGACAGGTCCAAGGTCAAAGGCCCAACACTAATCCCATGGGGAGCGACGGGCGAATTTAATTCCTAGTGAGGTTACAATTTATATGAAATTGAGAGTACGTATATTTAATAGTTAAAAAATAAAAAAATAGAATTATTTTGACATAAAAGTGAAAGTTTAAAGTTTTTTTTTTATGCAAATTGTCCTATTATTATAAAATATATATGTTAATATATCGATTTGGTTAGTTCAGTTTTTTTTTACTTTCCCAACAAAAGCAAACCAATTAAACTGATTTATATATAAATAACCGAATCAATTTGACTAAAAAACTAAAAAATTGAATTAATTAGACTGAATTGAATTCGATTCAGTTCCATTTTTAGTTCCAATTCGGTTTTGATACTACAATTCTGCATAATAAAATAACTTATTTAACATGTATGCACGAAATATAATAATACTTAACAAAGTTACTGTCATATAAATCTAAAAATTCATAAATTAAAACAAGTACATATGATACGTAAATATTCACCGATCATTCATAAACATTCATACATAATTTAAAAGTTCACACATTTAGAAAAAAAAAATTCATAAATTAAAATAGTACATAAGTTTAATTAATATGACTATAATTTCTATATTAATTATAAATTATATAAATATATTATTTTGGCTAAACTCATCTCTAACGCCCTGAATTTGGCATTTTTTTTTGTCAATTAGTCCCATTTATCAGTTTTTGACACTGGTTGCCCATAAAATCCATTTTTTATTCAATTTACCCATTGTAAAATTTAAAAGACGTAACAATTTGCCCCCCCACCTCTCCTCGTGCTAATGTGGCAACCGGAATGTAGGTGGATAAAGTACAAGTATTTTATGATAATTGAAACAAGTTGAGACAAAAAGTGTTGAGATAAGTAGCATTTCTTCAATATTAATAAAGAAAAAATGGAGATGAACACGATATGAATGATATAATCAATGATGTAGTCACGTGTGGAAATGAATAATATTCATCCTCTTGGAATAAAAAACCTTGTAGTAAGTAATCGTAAGATCACATGATTTATGTTTAAATGGTAAACACAATATAATAATAATAATAATAATAATAATAATAATATTATTATTATTATTATTATTATTATTATTAGGCATACATCTTACTCTTAGCTGATACATGATTTTTGAATAGTTTCATAATAGTCTTGGAAGGGTAGCATTTCTTGAAAACAAGTATTTGAAAGGTTTTTTATTTTTAAGGTCATTGTTGTCCAAACAATCACCAAGAGGGGGTGGGGGGGCGGCAGGCGGGAATGAATTGGTAGGAAATTAAAAAATTTGCACTTACAAGATAGTAGAAGAAAATGAGAAGATTGAGACATGAATTTTATAGAGGTTCAAGTGTTAACTAACTCTACTCCTCTGCCCAACTTAGATTGGGTATTCACTAATTTAATCACTTAGATTACAATCTTTGGAGTTTTAATAAGCTCACTCCCAACTAAGTATTTTATCAAGACTAACACTCAACCCAAATTTCTCTTATGTTTTATGGCTCACACTACCCAATTATAAGATAACCCAAATATTTTAAGATTAACACTTTAACCCTTATACAAAAACAATTAATGAAAGGATTTGAGAAAATAAATTACAATAACTTTGGCACTTGTTGAGTTGTTAGTTCTTATTAAATGGTCTTTTGGTAAGATATTTATACAATTATCTACCAATTAGCTGTTACAAAGTGGTGTCATAACTCTTTCTGACGTTCTCTTACAAGTGCATTAAATGCAGTTTGCAGAGAGAGATGTCTCGGTCAGAAAATATCCAATTTTAATACGTGACAGCTTCTGGTTGGCTGAAAACCCCAACAGCTAGTTTTTATTCAATTGTCCCGGTCGGGACTTGCCCGATGATGCCACTGCTAGGAACTTGGGTCTTATTGGCTTTCATTGAGTCCCGGTCGAGACTGAAGTTAGTTTCACTAAGAGTGTTTTGACCTTCTAATGATGTGGCATACTTTGGTAGTGTCTCCTCTTCAACGGTCACATCTTTTTAATATCCCGCTCGGACTGCAACCATTTCCGGTCGAAAAACTAAGTGTCCCGGTGTCTGCTTTTGCTACTGAAACTTTTGGGTCAACATCCTATAGAGTTTTCTAGTCTGGACACTTACTTTGCTTGGTCTGCACTACACTCCCGGTCGGGACATTTGTGTCTCGGTCTGGAAAATACCGGTCCCGGTCGGCATATACCCTTTCTCGGTCTGCTTTTGCTACTAGAACTTTGAGACACTTAGAGACAACGCTTTCCCGGTCTGGAGATGTCACTTCTCGGTCTATACTTGTGTCCCGGTCGGGAGTTACACGTCTCTAGAAAATTCTTGAGTTATTCAATGAGGAAACCTTAACTAAAACTGAAACTTTGAACACTATCAAAACAACATTTAACAAGAATATTAGTAACAATTAATTTGATTATCAAGATCAAAATAGAGAGCAATCATCCTATGGTTAACAATCTCTCCATTTTTTATTTTGACAATCAAACTAGGAAAAAATGTTAAATTGATAGTTCTATAATCAAATTAGCACATTGAGTAATATGTATTCAAAGTTTCATATCATTTGAAGATACAAAACATATTAGTAAGCAAAAGTCAAAAAAGTCAACCTTAATACCTAATTGGAAAAGTTGAATTTTAAATTTTTATTTAGATATTACTTCTCCCCTTTTGTCAATATAAAAAAGAATGAGATATTTAGAAGACAAAGACAATTTTGTTAATGAATTAAAGAAAGTATATAATCATGGATAAAAAGAAAATATAAAAGATAAATTCTAAACTAATCATCTCCTTCTTCATCATTACCCTCCTCTTCATCTCCACCATCTTCTTCTTCCTCGTCACCTTACTCCTCCTCAAATGGTGGGGCTTGTTCAAAGCTATGGGTACACACATTCAAGTTAAGTTGTCCTTGCATGCTTCGAATGTCAAGGTGGAGATGTTGCATCATATACTTCAAAGTGGTGAAGGATTGCATTTGAAAGTCATAAAGACTTTGCAAAGTGAGTTGTTGTGGTTGAGGAGGTCGTGGTGGAGGTGGCATCTCTTGTGCACTTGGGTCTTCTCCTCCTATTGAAAGTCTTGCCCTTTTTCTTGTGGCTTCTTGAGTGGCCTTTTGGGCACCATGTTCCC
>CATIWF010028428.1:0-60303 GCA_949630135.1 Balakata baccata
TATTATAGGACATTTGAATTTCATGAGAGAATGCGTCTTTGATAATACCAAAATGGTTAAACCATATAAAAAAGCAATTTGGTAAATCAGCAGAAAATTTAATAGAAAAATAGAAAAACCAAGAATGATTATAATTTCGAAGATAGAATGCCTTATACTAGGCTGCTTGATAGTCGTAATAATTATATGAGGATGGAGAAGAAGAGATTGAAAAACGTTTGCTATTATGAATTTTTTGTTTCCATCTAGCTGAAAAAATAACATATAATATTTTGACTTTACTATAGTCTATTTTAGAAAGGTCTTGTTTATTAAAATTATGCTCAATTTCAACTAAGCCTGCAACTAAAATATGTTGATAATATTCCCGAGTTCTTAAAAAAATCGGATTCTTGAAAATGAAATTTTTTTGGATATAAAAAACTAATAAGTTTTATAAATCCTTTTGAAGCAATAGATATTTCTTCGTCATCTAGAGTTTTAATAAATAATTTATTTGGATGTAGAATATATATTGAAGAATTTCTCTTGGGAGAAGGTGAAGGAGAATTAGATGTAGAAGGTTTGGTATTAGATGAGCTTGCATCTAAGGTTGATGCAAAAGAAAGTCTTATCAAAGTATTAGGTATTCTGGATTGGAGAGAAGTAAATCTATTTGATAAAAGTAGTTCATTAGAATGGCTATCGGGACTTTGGTTATTATTAGTTGGGCTATCTGTGGTAGAATTATAATTATTATAATTATTTTGTAAAGAACCTTTTGATAAAGTCTGCTTACTCATTTGCCCTGTAAAAATTCAGGAGATAAAAAATCAGGCAATGAGTTATTTTCTCCCTTAATAAATTCAATATCAAAATCAAAATTGCTTAATAAAGCTTGTCATCGTACAAAAATTTGTTTTGAAATTAGATTCGAACATCTTTTTCTAAAACATATTTTGCTGTTAAACAATCAATGTATAATAAAAAAGTTCTCATATAAAAATCATCTTCAAATTTTTTGATGCATAAAACAATGCTTAAAATTTCTTTTTTAATTATAGAATAATTCTTTTGAGTTGGATTCCAACTTCCAGAATAAAATCTTACTAAACTTTCTTTTTTATTAAATTTTTGTTTTAATATACCTCCAAATCCTATATTACTAGTATCAGTTTCAACAATTAAAAATCCTTCTGGATGTGGTAGACTTAAACAGGGTAAAAACTTTATTTTTTGTTTGATTTCTTTGACAATTTTAGTATGTTCTTCTGTCCAAGAAACTGGTTTCTTTTTTAATCTGTTATATAGTGGTTGACATAATTTTCCTAAATCTTTAAAAAAATCATGTACATAATTTAAATATCCTAAAAATCTTTGTAATTGTTTTTTATTTTTAATTTCATATGGAAATTTATTTGTAAATTCTAAACTTCTAGAAATTGTTTGATTTTTTTTTGACAATTTTAGTATGTTCTTCTGTCCAAGAAACTGGTTTCTTTTTTAATCTGTTATATAATAGTTGACATAATTTTCCTAAATTTTTAAAGAAATTATGTACATAATTTAAACATCCTAAAAATCTTTGTAATTGTTTTTTATCTTTAATTTCATATGGGAATTTATTTGTAAATTCTAAACTTCTAGAAATTAGTTTAATAGTTCCTTGATTAATATCATATCCTAAAAATCTTATATTAGTTTGAAATTCTGATGGGTCATTTTTATGACCAAAAGGCATAACGTTCCATTTATAATATTCAAATAGTATATTAAATCCTGTTGTATATTTATCAATTTCACAGATTTGAATTTGCCAAAATGCTGATTTCATATTAAATTTTGAAAATAGTTTAGCTTCATATAGTTTCTTTAATAAATCTCTTTTATTTGATATAAGATACGTTATCCATTGTAAAATCTTATTTAAAGGTTTATAATTAATTACTAATTGAGGAGTTTCTCTTTCTATTTCAACTGCATTCATAACATAGAAAGCTGAACATGACCAGGGAGACTTAGAATATCTAATTAAACTTTTCTGCTTTAGGTCTAATATTTCTTATTGACAAGTTTTTTCTAATTCTTGATTCATATGAATAGCTTTTACTTTAGTAGGTATTTTTCTTTCATCAAAATTCTTAATATATGGTAAACTTACTATATGTTGTTTTCTATTCCAAAATATATTAGGTATAGGAGTACAAATATCTATTATAAATTTTTCTTTTATCTTTTTAATCTTTTCTTTTATTTCTTTTTTTATCTAAATGTTCTATCATTTTCTTATTATCGATTTCATATGATAATTGTTTAATATGTTTCCTTTTATTTTTAATTTGATTAATTTTTTGAATATTATTTTCTTGAAATCAATTTATTTCTTTTGATTTTATTGGAAAAGAAAATTCAAAAATTATTTCCTTTTCTAAAATTTTTGTAGATATTCCTTCTTTATTAACATTAAATGGATATATTTTAATTATAAATGGAGTTCCTAAAATTATTCCTGAGTTTAGATTTTTTACTAATACAAAACTAGTTTGAAAACAATATTCTTTAATACAAGACAATTTTTTACGTTTGATAGTTTATAATTTATTATAAGCCTAGCACCACTAGCAGTATGCAGATGTTTTGAGATTTTTTCATAATATTTTGTTGGTATTAATCCTTTCTGAATACAATTTTGATAAGCTCCACTGTCTATTAAGGGTATAGTAGTTATATGTGTATTATCATTTATTATTAAATTTATTTTAACATACCATTTTTGAAAATTTATTCCAGAAATACTATATACAAAATCTTCGGTTTCATGATTAGAATTTTCTCCTTTTTTTATTTTTTTATTTTTGAATAAACTGCTTAATTTATTACTAAGATTTTCTTGTTCTAATTTTTGTATTTTTTGTTTTAAATATAAAATTTCTTGTCTTAATTCTATTTTAAAATTTTTTTATTTCTTCTTGAAGATCTTGAATATTTATAGGTTTTGATTTTGTTTAAATCTATCACAAATTTCTTGAAAATTATAAGGTCCAAATTTTTATTGTTTCTGAGTTGTTCCTATGATATCTTTTAGTTTTAGTATATATTATTTTTTAATATCTGAGTCTTCAATTTTTTCTTTTATATCTAATAAAAATTCCTTTTCTGAACTTAAAATATTAATATTATTACATTGACAAGGTCCTATACAATTACAAACATATGTTTCAGTTTCTTCAGATTCTTCACTTAGTAAATTTAAATAATTTTCTTTATAATATGATATTTCTGATTCATTATCTGTTAATTTTTTAGTTATAACAATGTTTAAAATTTTTTCCTTTAAATCTTCTGATAAGTTTAATTCGTTAATTTTTTGTTTCACTTTACAATTCTTAGCAGTGTCCTATTTTTTCACACTTATAACAAATTATTATATCCTTTTGTTGATTATCTTTTTTATTAGATTTTTTAGAACTATGTTTTTTTTATTATAATTCTTTTTTCTATGAATTTTATTGTAATTTTTATTTTCAATTTTTTTTTGTTTTTGGCCTGTAATTATATTTCTTATATCTATTTATTTTTATTTTCTTATTTGAGGGTGCACAGATAATTTCATAACCATATTGTTGACAAAAAGATCATAATTCTTTTCTTCCTTTAATACTTTCTTTCTTTAATTTTGTCTTAAACTTCAAATCTAAACATATAACTAATCCTTCATTATTAATATAATTTATTAGATTTCCATAAGTTAAATTATCATAAGGTATAAGATTATTATTATCTAATTTTATCTTAGCTCTAATTCTTTCAGCATATAGATTTGGCAATCCTGCTATAAAATGCTCTTTCCAATAAGAATTATTACAGTATATTCTTGTGAATACTTTTGTTAGAAATAAATCTTTATACCATCTTAAATCTTGTAATTTTGGAAAGTAAAGTTTAATAATATTTCTGAATTTCTAACTTGATATTGACTAGGATTTCCTATAAAACATTTCAAATGGTAAATATTAAAGTGTTTAATATATCATCTATTTGTGTTTCTGTTTGGACATTATTTTCTGTTTTAATTATTAATTTCTTAGCAGAGAATATTATATGTTTTTGTTCAATGGTGATATAGTAGTCTCACCACCCTTTTAATTGGCCAGTAAATCCAGATATAAGTATTTGGGCAATAGATAAATTATTATTATTATTATTTGTTTGATAAGCACTAGCAGCCATAGATATTTCTTGAAGTAAATTTAAAATTTGATATTCAGCTAAGTCGTCTATATTCTATTCATAAATTGAGCTTCCATCATACTTTACTTGTATAATTTGAGTTCGTTCTTCATATTGAGTATCTAGAAGTGTAGGTCGTGGATAATAATTTTTTGTTTCAAGTTGTAGAGTAAAAATCTTAGAAGAGTTTCCAAAATATATTTTATTAATATCTGCTTTGTCTTGAAATTGGTTTTCTAATTCGTCAACTTTATTATCCGTGTTAGATTTATTTATTACAAATATGCTGTATTTATTTTTTTCTTTAATATTTAAATCAGCAAGCTGAGTTTCTATTTTTTGTAATACTAGGTCTTTAGGTCTTAAATTGATATTTATTTTTGAGGAAAATTCAAAATGTGTAAATAAGGGTTTTTCATGGAGTATATTTTGTAAAATATTATTAGTCTCAGTTGGTTGAACTAAAAATTCAACTCTATCTAATTGAGTGGAGATAGTTGATAAAATTTGATTTGAATAATTGTTTTGCAATTGAGTATATTTAATTTCGTTTTCTATTTCGGGAGATTTGTTATCAATATTAACCTTTTTAAAAGGTAATACTATATATTTTGTATCATTATGAATAAATGCTATTTTTTTCTAAGGGAGGATATACAGAGATTATTTGATCATTATATTTATTCCTATGGTAGAAAAGGGGTAATTAATATTATAATAATTACAATATATTTCAAACCAAGTAAATAATAAAATATTTACTTTTAATTGTTTCATATCACTATACCATTCAGCTCTAAAATTATATAATTATTGTTTAGAAAATATATTAAAATACCAAAGTCTTTTTTCTTTGTTATATTCTTCGTTTAGTTCTTTTCTTAAAAATTTTTTATCTATAAAAAATTATTCATATTAATTTATTTGAGAAAATGTTTCCATTTGTGATTTTGTTGGAAACAAAGAGTCTTCAGATTTATTATTATCTTTTTCAATATATGTAGGTTTTGGAATATTTTCATTAAAATCTACATTCCCAAGTTCATAATTTTTTGTAGATAGATTTTTTGGAATAGAATTAGTTGAAGGTCTATTATTAAAATATGTTGATATCCTAGATGATTGAATATTATCGGGAATAAAATATATTTTTACAGATCTATCACTATGTTCTATTATCTAAGAAAATTGATTATTAATATTTTCTATTTTAGGTTCAGTGATTTCCGTTAATTCCCAATCTCCTGACCTAGTAACTTCATTTCATTTTAATCTTTTAGGAATTTGAATATTAGAATGTATTTTATTTCCTTCAAAAATTAAGGTTTCATCTTTTAGTAGACTATATCTAGCTCTGGATTTAAAGTTATAGACATAACTTTATAACAGATTCTATATATAATTGCAATGGCTCTAACATTTTGTTTAAAGTCCAAATTTTTTGTCTTAACAGTTAAAAATAAATTATTATAAATGTGAGGGTCATATAAGCTTAATGAAAAATTTGGATAGCAATTAAAATAAACTGGTCCATTAGCAAGATTTGTTTCTACTATAACTAATAAAGAATTTGAAAAGTTTGTACGGTTAGCGTCTCTTAGACACATTAAAACTAGTATGTCTAGTCCTAATCTAAATAAAGGTTTGATAACTATTTGTACTAATCCAATGTGTAAAAATTTATATTTCTTTTTATGTTCTTTAATAGCATTTTCTGAGAATAATTGAATAATTTCATGCTCTTCATTTAAAGTTATTGTATGTTCAGTTGTTTTAATTGAATAATCTTACATAAATTCAAACGATCCTATTTTATATATTATTTTAATATCCTACTTAGGAATAGTCTAATACAATAATTGATTTTCAATTTCTGCTATATTCACTTCTATAGAATTTAAGTCTTCTAAATTATTATTATTATTATTATTACTACTAGAACCAATTTTCATTTGTGGTTCTTTGACAGATAGGATTCTAGCTAATTTATCTATTAAATTAAACCTTAAAGAAATCAAAGACTAATAAGATAAATAGAACATGAATAATAATAAGATTTCTTTAGTAATAACGGGACCAACCAGCGATACGGGACCACCTAACGTCATCTCGGCTTAACACGGCTGACCAACACTTCGTCTTCAGGGTTGACTAATGTTTTATGCTGAAGAAACTTATTAACAAACTAGTTATATCACACTTATTTTTCTTTAACCTTATTTTGATGTTCAATTGTTTAGATAAACTAACATTCATCCTACCCGGCTCTGATACCAAAACGAGAGGATCTTTAATTAATTATGTTATAGTAATAATAATACCAATATAAATAGTTATATTCTGATTTTATTAAATCATCTATATATAATTGTTCTTATATATATATATATATAAAAGAAAGAAGAAGAAAGAAAAGAAATAGAATAATAAGAAAAAGATAGCACAAGAGAAAAAAAAAGAAAGAATAAAAAAAAAGGAAGAATGAAGAAGAATCGGGAAAATGGTGGCCACTTTGGCCTTATAAAAAGGATGAGATTCTTTCTACTTTTCTCCATTCTTCTTTTTCTTCCCCAATAACAACCTATTTCCTTCATCATTTGGCTCAAAAATTATGTCAATCTCACTCTAAATAAATTTGTTCTTGATAAGTAATCTTCTCAAATTGTTCTTATGTTGTTTATAGTTGTTAGTGCTGTGTAGAGACAGTATATTGCACCATGATTTTAATAATCATAAATTCTGATTTTGAAGAAGTTTTAAACATAAAACTTGTAGATTTATGTCTTAGATTTATTATTATGTAAATAATTTTATAATGTAGTCTATAGGAAGAGATACATATAATTAATTGAGACTGGTTCCTGTATGAGTATCAATTGGATACCCTACTATGGTTGCTTGTTTTGGTCATCTCAAGAGCTGAATTAATATAAACTCAAAACATAAAAGTTGTAGCCGTACATATTATCTAGTTGTATACTAAATTATATGATTAGAGTCTTAGTGGATATTGAGTTATGATAAAGGAAATTATGATTGTTCCTTGCTTGAGCTGTCTATTTGTATCCTATGCAGGTCCAGCAAATTTGTTACCAATTTTGAGTTTCTTATAGTCTAAATTGGGGTAAAAGTCCAAATATAAAATTTTAATTCTATCTCTTAACTAAACTCCCTATGGAAGCTGTACCTTAAAATGTTGTCTATTTAGTGAGTTATAATCATAAGAAATGACACTAGTTGGGTGGTTACTTTGTGTTGGATCAATTACATTATCTCTATTAATTGAGGATCTTAGAGACTGAATTAATAAAAGTACCAAACATAAAAAATGTTCCATATTATAATATCTAAGATTCTACAAAGTTTTACAATAATATAATCTATACATTGCAAGATATGAATATTTAAATATGGTATTTTGAAATGGTCTAAGGGCAGAAAATATGGTGATATTTAAAATTGCACCAAAAATTGTGTAATATTCCAAAAATTATAAAATTTTAACATATCATAGTATTATTTATTAAATTTAATTATAAATAAGAATCACATAAATTAGATAAATATAGGAGCAGTTATAGTATCAATAGTTCTAAAAGGTCATATTCAGTTAAAGAACCACAAGAGTAGATGAGCACCAAAGTTTTGGATTTTGGAAAAACTCCATTGAAGTTTGTATATATATGCATTCTAGTTTGCCCACATACATGATTGTGTATGCATGACATAATATGTGTTAAAATAATGGTATTACATATTATGGCACATTTATAATTATGGAATAATGTGAGATTGTCATAATGTATAAAATGTGTTGATAATTGGATGAAATATATGTTATGCTATATTTTTGAATATGGAATAGTACATGATTGATTAAATATGTAATACTTGGGTTGTATGGGAAATTATTTAAGGGTGACACCCTTTAAATGATTATATATGATGAAATATCATGCAATTTCATGATTTTGAGCTTTATAATCATATTATCAATAAAAATGTAAAGTGAATACCGATTATGGCAAATTAATACATGATGAAAATAAATAAATAATCCCATCATATAAAATTCAAGCTAACACATAATATGTCTTCCTAGTTTGATAGTCTTATTTACCTCATATTAGTTGCAGTTGTTTAATGGAAGCTAGTCGCCTTTTTTATAGTACCCTCCCATATAGCATACTAATCTACTATACGAGAGAGTGCTACTGCTACATGTTACTGAACCTATTGTTGCCTTTTTAGCCTTTCCCATTTTACATATTATGCTATCACTCAACTGATTGTACATAGTAATATATAACCATATAAGTCATTAATATGCATTCATGCTTATTAAATTTTTTTCCAACATTTTTTTTTGTAGATTTCATTTTCTGTTCATTAAGAAATAACAAAATATGTCTCATAAAAATGCTCTAAAATGCAAGGATAACATTCTAGTATATATATAACTAACAAAACAAAGCATGCTTATAAGACAACGTAAAATAAAATATCTTAAAAACTAAACGAAACAATAAAATGATGAAATCACGAAAAAAATTTATATATATGTGAAATAACTATTTATTTTAAAAATAAATCAATAAAAAATGTGTAGAGAGATGATTTCACATAAAAAAAATAGTAAAAAATCATTTCTCCTTTTTTTGCTTGAAAAAAAAAAAGATTGAGAAAGAGTTTGTTAGAAAAAACGAAAACAGATGAGTGTTTTAGTTGGAATCTTAATTGCAATTTTTTTTTCTCTTTCATATCATTTTCCCTCATTTATTATTCCTCTCAAATCTCTATTAGGCATAATAACTGAATAACACAAAGCCTTAAGACCATCGCCAACATCATCTGCTGCTTATGTCACCCATTTGCCTTGTCAGCTTGCCATGTGGCGCCTATCCAATTATATAAAGCTCTCCTTATCAGATCCCCAGTTTGCAACCAAAACAAACAAACAGACAAACTTCTCCTTCTTCTTCTCCGTTGAACAAAATCAAACCATAATTTGTTTATTTTCAATAAATAATAATTTAGTTTCGGAGATATAGATAGAGGCCTTTGACCTCTACGATTCCACGTAGAATCTGAAAGTCGTAGAGAAGTAGCATAGAGGGAGAGAAATGGCTACGCCGTTGCCGGAGTTGCAGAGAGGAGAAGGTATTATACTATCGAAATCCTTGAAGGTTGAGTCGAATGGTTGTTCTGAAAGCAACGAGCAAAAATCGCCAATTTTGATGTTCCTTTACTTCCATAAGGCCATTCGTAATGAGCTTGATGCGCTTCATAAAGTAGCTATGGCTTTTGCCACTGGACAGACCGTCGATGTTAGGTCTCTTTTTGAACGATACCGTTTTCTCAGATTAATTTACAAGCACCATTCCAGTGCAGAAGATGAGGTACTAGTTCATTTTCATAGTTTTCCTTTTTTAAATAAAGTGTTTATTGCTTTTGTTTCTTTGAGGTGTAGCGCATTTGAAAGTGTATTGAGTTATTTTGCATCAATTCCTGAATTTGTGTTCAAATATGGTCATGGACCAACTGCTTTGTGAGATGAAAGGAACTAATATACTCCGTCATGCGGGTGTTTAGTAATTTTTCCTGAAAAAAGATTTACAGTTGTTATATACACAGATATTATGTATTTTCTGGCAGTTAATTTTTTTGAGAATTTTGGTTCATCCGCTTTGTTGGATTCACAATTGTTTATCTTCTTTGGGTGGAAAGTTGATTTTACAACTCAGAACTATTCGAATGAGATATGCGGAAGTGGGGTAAAATGAATTAATGATACCAAAACTTTTACATGTATCAAATTGGTACCAAAACTTTTTTTTTTTAATCAAATTGGTATCAAAACTTTACCAAAAAATCATCTTACCCTGCGGAAGTGCCTGTAGTGTTTTGTGAAACTAGGGCAGCTATCTTGTGGTTCTTGATTTTGTTCACTCTGAGTGGAAGCGATTATCATTTTTCTTTGTTGAGGATGTTCGTTTTGGTTACACAGCTCAATCTTTTGTTTCTTGCATGCTTTCATGTTGTTTACAGGTGATTGTTAGTCTGTCAGGGAAGACTAGTTCTAGTTGTTAAATTGTTGGCATTCTCCATTGTTTTGTGGTTAACTGATTATTAGAATTTCAAGATACCATTAATTCAGCTATATATAGAAATTGTTTTGTGCAAATAGTTATTATATTATATACACTTTGTCTCCTATATTTTAGAGAAAAACGAATGTGAAATTCGACTGGATTTCCCTGGAATTTCATTAAGATATGCAACTTACGATATCATATCTTATACTGTCTGACATGAAATGTACCTCTTCACATCTGTCAACTGTTTGTTGCTTTTGGAATTACTACTTGGATAGGCTTTCCCAAACTCTTATGTGTGATCTTTGTACACTGGATTAATTGTGTCTACTGGATCTATATAATTCCAGTTTTTGACTCATGGCTTTGTTTCCATCTCATATTCTGCTAAATATCATGGGCATGACAACATAATGGTTTCAAAGTGCAGGTTATTTTTCCTGCTCTTGATATACGTGTCAAGAATGTGGCACATACATACTCACTTGAACACGAGGGGGAAAGTAGTCTTTTCGATCAATTATTTGAGCTGCTTAATTCTTATAGGCAGAATGATGAAAGTTTCCCAAGGGAATTAGCATCTTGCACAGGAGCCCTTCAAACATCACTGATTCAGCACATGGCAAAAGAAGAAGAACAGGTGAGGTTTCATTTAGTGCCTTTATATCATATTCTGGCATTAGGATTGTTTTGCAAACTTTTGACAGTAATGGTAAATGTCCATTAATAAAGAAGGGAAGGAAAGAAAAAATGGAGATCAGGTACATTCCATTAATAGAGACAAGGTACATTCTTGTATCTTGAAGATTAGAATATCATAATCAACAAATCATGTTTGTTATGCTTATGTCAGAAATGCATCATATAATATCCTTATCCTCCACTTGAATCGATAGTTTGGATTTTTGTAATTTCTTATTATTTTGGGCTTCCTTGATAGTTTCGGGCTTCATCATCTTTGTAAAAAGTAATGCTTAAATAATTTTTTTTTTCTCCACTGTGAAGAGGAGTTTAAGCATTGGTAGTGGATGTCCTATGTTATTCTACACATTAATGCGCTTGAAAAGATAGGATTGTATTTGCATGCTGCTTTCTACATAGTATGTGACAATATATGCTTCCAAATATGCATTAAACAAAAAAAGAAAGGAAAAGCAGTTAAATTTTAACGTAAATGTAGTATGATTGAGAGGGACATTACCATTTTAATAGCATACAGTAAAAGAGTTCATCTGATTATTCTTGCTTGCTTTTGGGACATCCGGTGTATGGATTATGGTATGTGATATTACATGTATCTTGTGTGGACTTTTTGTTACAGTGCTTACTGAAGTACAGATATATGAAAGAATTGTAGCCTTGGTTTCTCTAGAATGTTTACGTTTCATATCTGTCTGCCATAACTTTTGTCCCTGTTGCCCTGCCAAGATCATCCCTGTTACCTACTTTCCTCTATGTGCTAGGCACTCTGTTAGATGCTTTCTACATCATTTAGTTGATGTGCTGGTTTAATGTTGAATCACATTTATTCGGTCCTTACCAAGTTTTTCAAAAGGTGGTTAGCATGGCTTTTTGTAAGTTGGCATGTGCGAGGAGAACTTATTTATGTGGTTCATGGATTTAAAATTGGCATTATATAATGGAATTATCCAAGTATGACTATGTTTCAGGGCTATAAATAATGTCCCTCGCCAAACCACCACCATGATGATGGCCATGAAAACCATTGACAACTCTTATTACGTAATGGCTATTACCCTATTGTTAAACTTTTCAGCATCTTTCCCTTTCTTTTTATGATTTCCAATAAATACATTAGACTCTTGCGCAATATCATTGGAATTGCCTGAGCAATAATTTCTTAAACTAGTCGCTCCTACTTGTTTGATGATCTAAAATCTAAACTTAAATAGCATATTACCTTGGATGAAGTCATCAACATAACTAGTTAAATTAGAACAAGTTCTTCCCTTGAACACAGATTGTTGAAGTTCATTGGAAGGATTAGCACCATTTATTATGATTATATTTTAGGGAAACTATGCACTAGATGCAATGCAGTTGTAGTCTTTAATATATAAAACAAAGTTCACTAGCTGTAGCTATCAATACATAGCATATGTGATTGTTCAATTATGTCTCACTGCAACTGGAGCATTCTGAAACAAATTTAAGGGTTTAAGTGCAATGGCAAAGAAAACAGAGCATAGTTAAGATACAAATTCAGATATATGGAAATAGCTCTTTTTTATCAAAATAATTACTCAATTTGTATATTCGTAGTTTATCAGGAAATCCCTGTGTCATCTTCTGCATTGTTTTTGTAAAGATAAAGCTTTGGGAGAAAGTTCATATCTTATTCATAGCACAGAAGAGCTATTTATATACATATAAAATATGAAAGTGAATTAATTCCTATTAGACAATAAGGCTAATCCCTATAATTCTGATTAAGAATATGAAAATATACACAATCATTTTTTGTAAACATATAAACGTTCCTATTCTATGACATTTTACCATATTGTAGTTTTGCCCATCTACAGGATACTTAATGTTACTCCCTTTGCACGATTCAAATCTAACCCTCTTTGAGTCCTTATGGGTTCATGTAATTCTACTATATTCTTGTCTCAAACTCAGTTTACTGATTTTGAAGATAGTATCTTGTATCTTCAAATTTGTTTATTGTTAAGCAACAAAAGGTGGTATTGCCGGGTGTGTATGCAACTTTACCAAAATTATTTCTAGCAAATTCATTAGCATTAACTCCAGATTGTTGGTAATTTCTACATAAGAATCTCTCTCTCTCTCTCTCTATTTAACAATGTTTATTTTGATGTTAATGAAACAAAAATGTTTAAATAGTTTTTCTCCTCAATATCTCAGGTCTTTCCGTTGCTTATTGAGAAGTTCTCTCTTGAAGAGCAGGCATCTCTAATTTGGCAGTTTTTATGCAGCATTCCTGTGAACATGGTGGAGGTGCTTCTGCCATGGTTAGCATCTTCTATTTCACTGAATGAACGTCAGGATATGCACAAGTGCTTGAGCAAGATAATCCCAGAAGAGAAGCTTCTTCAACAGGTAAGATTCACTTCTTGTTATGCATCCTGTTTCTGTTGGGTATCTTGCTGAATACCAATAGCTGACCCTTTTCTTGGGCAGATTGTTTTCACTTGGATGGAGGGGAGATATGATGCAAAGACAAGTGACAGTTATGTAGATAATCTGCAGGATCAATACTGTGTAAATTCTACTTTTGGCACAATGACTCATGATTTCGATAATGTGACATGTGCATGTGAGCAATACAAGAGTGGGAAAAGGAAATGTTCAGAGTCAAGTGATGATGCTCCTGATAATGTGCAAATGCATCCGATAAATGAAATATTGCTTTGGCATAATGCTATAAAGAGAGAGTTAAATGAGATAGCTGAGGAAGCTCGAAAGATAAAACTTTTGGGAGATTTTACTAATCTATCAGTCTTTGATGATCGATTGCACTTCATTGCTGACGTCTGTATCTTCCACAGGTTATTTCCTTTTTATTTTTTTCACTTTGCAATATATATATATATATATATATATATGTATAAAATTTTTCACTGAAGTTCTTAATTGCTATTTCTTATTTTCTGAAGTGGGCTTGTGTTCTCTTCCATACTTAAGATGTACCTAACTGTAGGTATGGAAAAGAATGGATTCTTTGTCCTTGGATGTAAAAATGTTCAGGTGACAGAGAGCTGTTCTTTAGATGATGATATTATATTCATACCCTTGATGTATCCAAACATATTTGTGTACTTCTCTTGTTTCTCTCTCTCTCCCCCAATGTTTTTATTGATTATTGGTGCAGAATGGTTAATAACACCTTAATTCCTAATCTCAGCAATGCTTCGAGGAAATTGTTCTTTTTCTCTTCATGAACCTTTTTTTTTTCTCTTCAAGCAGAAGCTTGTTCTGTTCATCCAGCATTAGCAATTTACAATGTATAAAGTGTCATGTAAACTATCTAATCTGAAGCATTTGTGCTCTTCTGGCTACAGTATTGCTGAGGACAAGGTCATATTTCCTGCAGTAGATGGAGAATTGTCTTTCTTTCAAGAGCATGCTGAAGAAGAAAGTCAATTTAATGAATTCCGGTGTTTGATTGAAAGTATGCAGAGGTCAGGTGTAAATTCTAATTCAGTTGTGGAGTTTTATGCAAAGTTGTGCTCTTATGCTGATCAAATAATAGAAACTATACAAAAGCACTTCTACAATGAGGAAGTTCAGGTGAGCTTTCCTTACTGATGTGATATTCCTTGGGGATGTTTGGTAGTGTGTAAATAGAGTAAGTTGTGCCTTGTTTCTTTTAATGTTTAACTAATATTATGAGGTCAGAATGAGCCACCTGTTGGAATTAGTGAATGTGATAGCGCATAAAGGTGTGCAGGGAAGTTTGAAACAACTTTGCTTTGTCTGCCACTATTTCAACTTTAAAGTTGGTAACAGGGAACTGTACAGGCTTCTCAAGTGAGCTTAATAGATCTTGAATAAATAGAAATTTGTAGCACCAAACATCCCCTTTGATTCTTGAAGATCACCTGCTAAGTCCCTTACATGTCTAGGTTCTTCCACTAGCCCGAAAGCACTTTAGCTTCAAAAGGCAGCAGGAACTTTTATATGAAAGCTTGTGTATAATGCCCTTAAAATTGATTGAACGTGTCTTGCCATGGTTGGTGGGGTCGCTAAGTGAAGCTGAAGCCAAGAATTTTCTCAAAAACATGCAGTCAGCAGGTTTTTTCATCTACCTTTACAGATACTACTTGCAAGATATTTCCTATTTAATGAAGTCATATCATTACTTATCTTCTCAATGATAATTTTGATTTAGCTCCATTGGCGGATACTGCTCTGGTGACGCTTTTTTCTGGCTGGGCTTGCAAGGGTCGTAACCAGGATGCATGTTTGTCGAGTGCAATTGGTTGTTGTCCTGCTAAAAGATTTGCTGATATTGAAGAAAAAATTGTTATATCATGCTCCAATTGTGATTCTGCACATTGTTCTAAGCAGAGCACTATATCAGTTAATGGAGATGACAACAAGAGGCCAGTCAAAAGAAACACTTCAGTGTTATGCGAAGATAGTGACACTCCCAATCCCTCAGAGCCTCTAAGTCCCCCTAAATCACCTTGTATAGATAGATCTTGTTGTGTCCCTTGTTTAGGAGTGAACAGCAATAATTTGGGATTGAGTTCTGTTTCTGCAGCCAAGTCTTTGCGGTCCTTGTCTTTCAGTTCCTCTGCTCCATCTCTTAATTCCAGTCTTTTTGTTTGGGAAGCAGATAATAGTTCCTTTGATATTGGGTGTGCAGAACGACCAATTGACACAATATTCAAGTTTCACAAAGCCATACGCAAAGACTTGGAGTATCTGGATGTTGAATCCGGAAAGCTCAATAGTTGTGATGATACTTTTCTTCAGCAGTTTATTGGAAGATTCCGTTTGTTATGGGGCTTATACAGAGCTCATAGTAATGCTGAGGATGATATTGTTTTTCCAGCATTGGAATCCAAAGAGGCACTTCATAATGTGAGTCATTCGTACACACTGGACCATAAGCAGGAGGAACAATTATTTGAAGATATTTCATTTGTCCTTTCTAAGCTTTCACGTCTTCATGAAAGCTTGCAAAGAGCCCACTTTACAAAGGATTTAACTGGAAAGAACATGGAGGGTTTTGTTGCGGATGATAACGATTGTATGGTAAAGTATGGTGAACTTGCCACTAAGCTACAAGGGATGTGCAAATCTATTAGAGTTTCTCTTGATCACCATATTTTTAGAGAAGAACTTGAGTTGTGGCCACTATTTGGAAGGCATTTTTCTGTTCAGGAGCAAGACAAAATAGTTGGCCGCATAATTGGCACTACTGGTGCTGAAGTGCTGCAATCTATGTTACCTTGGGTAACTTCTGCTCTTACTCAGGATGAGCAGAACAAAATGATGGACACGTGGAAGCAGGCGACCAAGAACACAATGTTTAATGAATGGCTTAATGAATGCTGGAAAGGAACTATAGAGTCATCAATGCAGACTGATCAATCAGATTGTAGAGAAGGTTCTCGGAATTCATCTACAGTTTTATATTTCTACAATTATAATCCAGTTGCTTGTGGGCTTGAATAGTTTTATAAAGGACGTGATTTTTCAGCACAAATTTCTACTTATTTCATCTTTATTCTATGTAGGCAAAGAGTTTCAAGAGAGCTTGGACCAAAGTGATCAAATGTTTAAGCCTGGGTGGAAGGATATATTTCGTATGAATCAAAATGAACTTGAGTCTGAGATTAGAAAGGTTTACAGGGACTCGACTCTTGATCCAAGAAGAAAAGCTTACCTTGTTCAAAATCTTTTGACCAGGTTAGTTTTGATGATTATAATCTGCTATATTTACATCTGATACCTTAAAATTAACCAATGCATAAATGTTACTGGTTATTCTTTATGAGCTGTTTTCTGGCCGAACAACCAAAAAAGTATTTATACATTTTACCTGTAGCCCTTGGTAATTGTAAAAATTAGGGAAGCACATTTAACTCACATAAATGCTACTTCCTAAAGCACATAATCTCCTATTAATGAAACCTTATCTTGTTTCAAATGAAAAAAAATAAAAGAACAGAATAAAAAGAAGAGCTTCATTCTGTTTCAAAAAATATCACAATCAAATTTCAAAAACGAATAACAAATATTCTAAATAAGTTGCATTGTGAACAATAGCAAGAGCTCTAGTGAGCATGCCATGAGCCCATGCCAAAAAAAGGTCTTCGTCATTTCCTCTTTAAATCCAATGCAGCTGCCACACCCTGGGGCCCTGCTGCAGCTACCATTTCCTCTGCAGACTGCAATAGTATTTTGAGAGGAGTTGACTTCTTATTGGCATTTTCATGTGAATAATCAAAAACTTTCTTAAGAAATGTATATATTTTCTAGTTGATTTCTTATTGGCATTTTCATGTGAATAATAAAAACTTTCTTAAGAAATGTATATATTTTCTATGTTAATTATGGCTAGGTATCCAAAATTGTTGTAAAATAATTGATGTTGAGGTTAAAATTTATAAAATTGAAAGGATCGACTGAAATTGCATACTGCTTAATGATTATAATTTGCTCATTATAGGGTCTTAATTGTTTTTATAGCTTACTTTGAGCTGATGCATGTTTCCAGTTGACTGTTATTATTATTATTGTTGTTGTTTATTTGTATCCTAAATTGACCTGCAAGTAAAAATGTATTGTTTTAGCCGCTGGATAGCTGCTCAGCAAAAGTTACCTCAAAAATCAGGCGAAACTTCTAACAGTGATGATGTCTTGGGATGCTCACCATCATTTAGAGATCAAGAAAAGCAAGTATTTGGGTGTGAGCATTACAAGCGAAACTGCAAACTTCGTGCTGCTTGCTGTGGCAAATTGTTTACTTGTAGATTTTGCCATGACAAAGTGAGCGATCATTCAATGGACAGGTGATTGTTCATGATATTGATTAATTAATATTTTAACTAAAGCTTCTGAATACATTATGTTTTTGTTTTTGATTCATTGCAGAAAAGCAACATCAGAAATGATGTGCATGCGCTGTCTGAATGTTCAGGCGGTGGGACCAATCTGCACAACACCTGCGTGCAATGGCTTTTTGATGGCTAAGTATTATTGCAATATATGCAAGTTTTTTGATGATGAAAGGTATAGAAGTTCCAAAAATGTTACTAATTCATGAC
This sequence comes from Balakata baccata, assembly GCA_949630135.1. NCBI lineage: Eukaryota > Viridiplantae > Streptophyta > Magnoliopsida > Malpighiales > Euphorbiaceae > Balakata > Balakata baccata. The sequence continues at coordinate 18,071 of CATIWF010028428.1, forward strand.
TTTGATGTGCAGATGCTACATTTTCTTTTTCTTATGTAGGAGAGTAAATGAATATACCATACTTGATTCTGGTGTTTAGCCTTATCTTGTGTTATTATTAAACCCATTCCCTAGGCTTTAGTGCATCAGTATTCTCTTTCTGATTTATATAAATTGAGCTTTTGGTGCATATAGCTAATTGAAGTATATCATTTACATATTAAGATTCAGAAATTCTCCAGAAATGCTGCTATCGTAACTCAGTTCTTTATATATCATTGTTGGTCATTAAGCATTCTAAAGGAGGGATGATATGATTTGAGAGCTTGCTAATATTTAATTCTGATTATTTTACTTATTTGGGTAATCCTTCTTGATGACATGAAGACTCATTCATGTCCCTGATTTGAGAATCTGCTTGATTTACAAAATGTTTCGTTATGTGGAAAAAAGCTTGTGGAAAGAAACAAAACAACCTTAGTCAGTTATAATGTATAACTAGAGAACACCCATATACGCTTGTGCAAGCCAAAATAATCGAAACAATCGACCAACAAATGGCTAAAACTGAATTAATAAGTAGCAACCCAACTCAATGAACATTTGTGAGAAATAGACCTTTGGACCTCTTTATTCTTGCCAATTGGAGCCTCAGACTTGTCCTTTACCAATCGACCAGAGCTTCATTGGTGAGAAAACTGTTTTGTTAGTTAAACAACCTTTAATTTGGATATTGATAATAACTAGAGTCTATTTAAACTTTTCCTTTTTATATTCCTGGATGTACACTGGATATTGTTGTCTTACAACTAGAAGATGGAGTAACTCCAAAAGGTAAGTTCAACTTTGTCTGCTTACAAGTAGCGATTTTCTCAATTTGGTTATACTTTCCAGTGGGATGTCTTTGGTCTGTGTTTCAAGCTGTAAACTTTGCACCTGGTGTATAATGATATGTGGCAGAAGTTTTTCCATGATTAATCTGATATGCAATCTAGCTAAAAAGTTCTCTGATAGGGCCAAATTGACAGGAAAAACATAAAAATTCAAATCTGTCAATTAAATAATAGCATTTAACCCATATCTAGAAGTGTCTAGCTAGAGAGCCTGACTATAAAAAAATGACCATGCTAGTAATCTTGTTGGAGGTCTCTGATGAAAGCATACACCACTGTGCTTTATTTACTGATGCTTTAAAAATAATTTCCTGGTTTTGCAACTTTGTAACATTATAGCATGTTGCACAAAATATATGCTGATGTCCTGAGTGCTTTTGTCTTTTCTGAGGTTAACATTGAATTAAGCAAGTTCCCTTGCTCTGTGGTTTAGCTAATTTATCTCATCTAAAACCAGTTTTATACACTGAACAGTTTGATAAACTTTTATTATTTTATGATTGCTTGAATACATTATGCTTCGTCTCATTAATGCATTGCCATTTCAGGACAGTCTATCATTGCCCCTTTTGCAATTTATGTCGAGTTGGGAAGGGTCTTGGCATTGATTACTTTCATTGCATGACATGCAACTGCTGCTTGGGAATCAAGTTAGTAAATCACAAGTGTCTAGAAAAAGGTCTAGAGACAAACTGTCCTATCTGCTGTGATTTTCTGTTCACATCAAGTGCAACTGTTAGAGCTTTGCCTTGTGGCCATTACATGCATTCAGCTTGCTTTCAGGTTTCTGTATCTCTTAACTTTTGCTTTCGATACATGTGTTCAATTTTCTTTTGTCATCTTCCCTTAATCTGTCAAAAAGAGGTTCAAATTTTGAATGCACTATTTTCTCTTCTGCAGGCATACACTTGCAGTCACTACACCTGTCCAATATGCAGCAAATCCTTGGGAGATATGGCGGTGAGAAAACCTCTCTTGTTATGACATTTTTGTATTTTATTTAGTTGATCTTGAATGTCTGTAATATAGATGAGTCTTTAGAATAGGTCAGAAATGTCCATTTAAGTTTTATTACTTACTAAGAAAAAGTTTTTCTCTTTGCTTTTTAATTGGGTTCATGTCTTATTCAAAAAAAAAAAAAAATCAAAACTTTGAACAAGTACCTAACTTATAGCCAATAATTTTTATTTTCAGTCACATGTACAAGCTTTCAAATTAACGTCAAATGTCAAGTGTGCCAAAACCCTCAAATTGTCATATACTTTATTCATATATATCTCGTATAAGCATATATAAGGGGAAGTAGGGAAGAGTAATAAAGTTGTAGTGAAAGATAAAAATTAAAAATTAAAAAATAAAAATTAAAAAAATAAAAATAAACATTTCTTTTGCTCTTATTTTTTGGTTTTAGATAATTTTTGTTATTTTATAAAAATGCCAATAATAATTCGTGTTAGATGCTAATAGAAAATAATTTTTGAATAAAATATGTGCTGTGCTAGCAATTTGAATGTTCTAGCTTATGCCTTTCTAAGGTGGCTTCAATTAACTCCAATTTGATAATTATATACATAACTGACAAAGTTACAAGAATGGGCCGTAACTGCAAATCTGACAATGGCTTCATCCATTAATTCTTGGACGGTTACTTGTTTAGCAGTCATCAAACTTTTATAACCTGTTTATTATTATTATTATTTTTTTCGACAAAAGCTTCATCCATTAATCCTTATAAATTTAAATGCTTAATATTTTTCAAACTTTTGTACTATGTTAATTTTCCAATGTCGACAAACCTCTTCTAGCATATATTTGTTGGTGTTATATGTATTCTGCTATTGAGAAGGCTTTAATTCGTAATTATTCAGTTTAGTTCAGCTTTTCCCAGTGCTCGGTGGTAATATTCGCATATAAAACTCTGTGTTGCTTTTTGTCAGTCAAAACAGATGTCAAATAAGGCAAATGAGTATTATTAGCTCACCAGCCTCATGAACAGGCTTGATTCAAATTATTACGAGAATCTAGATCAACTGAATAACTGACAAACTGTTAGTGTTTGATAAATTTGACATAGCAGTTGGAATTCATACTACCAGCCTTCAGTATAAAGATGGTAGACATGGCTATTCTGGTCTTGTTATTATTGTTCTTGATTTATTTAACTACTAATAGATAGAACGTAATCTTTTCTCTTTTTTTTTTTTAATTTGTTTTTTTGTAACTGACTCAGGTTTACTTTGGAATGCTTGACGCATTGTTGGCTGCTGAGGAGCTTCCAGAGGAATACAGAGACCGCTGTCAGGTACATTTACCCACACAAATCTTTACTTTGGTTTTAGTCCCTAGTGAATGTCAAAATTCTTCAATTCTTTTTTCCTGCTGAAATGAACAGTAAGGAGTTGACATGTTTGGTCTCTAAAACATGTTGTATTAGGGAATGAACAGGCTCTTCGCCTTCCAAAAGCACTCAATACCAAAACTAGCTAAGCTAGCCACACCCCTAACCATTACTTAGTAGCTTTTTTTTCATTTCACTTAACAGCAATCTAAGACATTCAGGGGCTGTCGAACTGACTGCTCTTAGAACACTTTTTTTATCAATCAATCTGTTACGGATAAGAGGGTAATCTTTTTATAAAATAAGGGGCCTCCGGAGGCTTTGTAGCAACTACAATGTCCTCCTAGAATTGCCCCTGTAATGACTTAAACGATGTGTTTTCCTTTTTTTTTTTTTTCAGCAAACCGAATCAAAACGGTGTTGTTCTACTAAATGAGCAAAATGTGCCGTTTGACGCAACTTTTTTTTTTCTCATCACCTAGTTACAAAACGATGCCGTTCTGCCCAATGAGCAAAACGGGTCATTTGGTGGGTTTTTTATTTTCAACATCTTATAAAAAGGCGTCGTTTTGCATTGTGCCTTCCTTCACTGGGCGATATCGTTTTGCATTGTGCCTTTTTTCTTCATTGCGCGATGTCAATTTGATATTGCCTGGGGTATTTCTCTCCAAAATCGCACTAGACAAATATCTCATCAAGTCAATCATTTCAATGTTTATTAATTGACCCATTAAACTTTTTTTTTTCAATTTAGTCTATAAATTACTTTTATTTTTGCAAATTTAAACACTACAACAAATAATTTTCACCAATTACACACCTCTGTAATTTTCATCTGCCTAATTGAGTCCAGGTGAAAGCAATACAACATTTCTCATTGAGTTCCTCTTATTGCATAAACAACATGAGATGAAAATGAATAAATATAATCCATCTCTTAACAAATATTTCTTTTAAATACTAAAAAGTTTGAATATTATGATATATAGAAGCCCCCATTTTTTCTATTAGAAAAAAAATAAAATATCTCATCAAGTCCTTAATCCTCTCAATGTTTATTAATTGACCCAGTAAACTTTTTTCTTTTCAATTTAGTCTATAAATTACTTTTATTTTTGCAAATTTAAACACTACACCAAATAATTTTTCACTAATTACACACTCCTTTAATTTCCATCCTCCTAATTGAGTCCAGATTAAACCAATATAACATTTCTCATTGAGTTCCTCCTTGTATTGCATAAAAAACATAAGATGAAAATGAATAAATATAATCCATCTCTTAACAAATATTTTTTTTAACTACTAAAAAGTTTGAAGATTATGATATATAGAAACCACCATTTTTTCTATTAGAAAAAAAAGCTTCCATTGATTATCTAATTACAGAATATCGTAAAATTATATAGAGAGTTATATGTTCAGATAAAATAAAATCACAATAAATAATAATTTATTCTTCCGGCATAATGCTTGCATTCACATTATGATTGGAGCCATATCATAATTGAGTTATACCATAATTATTAGATATTGTTGAATATTGTAGAATTATGCAACTAGTTATATGTTTTGATAAAGTAAAATCATAGGAAAAATAATAATTAGAGAAAAAGTTAAAAAAATTAAATGATAAGAATTGATAATCACTAAGAGATAAAAAAGTGTGACTTACAAATGTCTGACGCAACGCGAGACTAACATACTAATAAATAAATAAATAAATAAGAGAAGAAACAAAGGATTTTGACTTGTGCATTTTTTGATTGATTTGTCATTAATTCTACTCTTATAAGGTTAATTTGTTTTTATAACTAAAGCTGATCATTGATGAACTTATAGGAAACATCTGATATGTGAATTAGACAAACTATAATTGAGACTATTTTTTAAAATAATCAAAGCCAAATTCACTTGTATAAAGGATTAATTCATTTCATAAGCAAGCCTAAAATTTGTTTTTCGACCTTATTTATCAATTTCGTAATAAACAGACAGACCCAAAAATAGCTTGTTCTCGGGAATTTACTGGGCGCTACTAAATAAGCTTTAAATAGCGTGTTCTCGGGAATTCACTAGGCGCTACTAACACTGAAATAGTCATCAGTATTCTAGGTTGTGGAGAATTTGTTCTCAGAAGTCTGCCACAGTACATGTCAAGTTTTTTTTCCTTTTTAGATAGGTTGAGAAATAAGGAATAAAATAATTCAATGGTATCAAAACTTTTGCATGTGTATCAAATTGGTGCCAGAATTTTGTTTTGTTTCAAATTGGTACCGATACTTCGGAATTGGGTTTTAAATCATGGTACCAAAAACTTTTTTGGACATTGGACTTGCTCATGTGGACATCGGGTTTGCTGACGTGGACAATGTACACATCAGTATGACTATGATTTTTAGTACCATGATCTGAAATATGATTCCAAACTATTGGTATCAATTTGATATAAAACAAAATTTTGGTACTAATTTGATATATATACAAAAGTTTTGGATCATTCAATCCAGAAATAAGAATTCTGTTTAGTGTGGTTGATTGCCAATTTCGCTTAAATAGAATAGCTGCAGTCAACTTATGTGATGCATTTTGTACCATGAGAATGATTTAGATATTGAAGCCATCAGAAGATTATTTAAACGTTTCATGCTATAGCAGCAATTATTGATCCTGATTATGCAACAATTTGAATCTAAAAATGTAGGATATACTCTGTAATGATTGTGATCTAAGGGGCAATGCTCGCTTCCACTGGTTATATCATAAATGTGGATTTTGTGGATCATACAACACTCGGGTGATTAAGAGTGAGACCCCAAAACCCAACTCATCTGCTCCGCTTTAAACGTTCAGGTATAGACATTAGACTGTATATAGCAAGTGAATGCAATCAATTTTCCCCTTTGAGAAAGTGTATTTTTTGTACGAGTTCTGTGGCTACCATTGAGAAGAGCAAAAGCAAGCAACGTAATGCTGTTAATCTTTCATGTCCAAAATAGATGTCATGGTGCATTTGTTTTCTCCCATGTATAGACTATTTATATTTTGCAATGCAGCCAATTTTGTTATCACCTAAATTTTAATTTTCTTTATTTAATTAGCTGATTTTTTAAATTTTTTATAAACTATTTTTTTCTTTCAAATTTGCTTTTGAAAAAAATGTGCATGTTTTCATGCAATTCAGTTTTCAAAACTAAAAAAAAATTAAAAATTTTATACTAAAGGAAGTTGACGGGGCATGATCTGACTAGTAGATTATAAGTATGTTCTAAATTTTCTAAATCATGGTATTGTTTAACCGATAAGACAAGATTATAAGTATGTTAATATTCTTGTAACTCTAATTTTAGACCTATATTTTCTGATGGAGGAAGTAAAAAAAAAAAACATGACTTCTGTCTCCTCCATCACCCTTTTCTTTAAAAAACAATAAAAAATGCTGTTTCACTCACTTTTTATTTTTGACTGTTTGAAATTAGTCACATACTTTTTTTTAAGTGTAGTTATTTCATTCTATTACAAATATATCATTATTTATATATACCCTTATTAATTATATCTAAATGTTTATTTATTTTTTTTAACTTTTTCTTTAAATAACTTTTGAAATTAATTGACATTTACATAATTTTGAGTCTTCCATTAAAAAGATCAAAATATTCTTTTCAAGATAATAATAATAATAATAATATATTTTTGGAAAACATTAAGCAAAAGTTATTAATTTAACTAAATTAACTAATTTTTTTAATATATGTGAAAATAAAACTAGACCTATATTTTCTAAACGAGGAAGTAAAAAAAACCTAACTTCTCTCTCCTCCATCACCCTTCTCTTCACTCTCATTCTTTAGATCCTCTTCCTCCTCAAATGGGTTTAATGTCTCATCAAAATCTCCATTTCTTCAAGAATCGCAATTGAACAATAATTTCAATATCAAGTATTTGCAATCTGAATTTTATTGCTTCTATTTCAAATACTCGAATCAAAAACCAATTTCTCTTTTTCTCACCCTTTATTAACAGATTTTATGGTTATCGAAAGGACTAAATTGCCAAATAAATCCTGAACTTTTATAGTTGTATGAAAAATAAAATGTTTTTCAATTTTTTTAATTAAATGAATGAATTTTTGACATTTTATCAATTTATATTTTATGATCAATTTGGTAGAAGGAATTGTTGATATGTTTAGACTTTCTGATAAGTCAACTGCTTACTCAATATCATTACTATTGAAATGTTCACATTATCTTGCATCTGAATAAATAAAATATCTTTAAAATATTGACGAGTCAGCTGTTTAGTAAGTAAAAAATATATTCTCGTCCAAAAGTTCCAACAAGACACTAATTTTTTCTACAAAATTGACTGTGTTGTTTTAAATTGATAAAATATTAAAAATTTATTTATTTAATTGAAAAAAATTAAAAATACATATTATTTTTGATACAAATGTGAATACAGAAATTTGTTTTAGTAATTTAGCCTATTTGTTGAAGGATAAACTCAGTATGAAGAAAGATTACTTTCATTTAGCTCTCTAAAAAGAACACAAGAAGATACTATTTATACTACAGTATGCTGAGAAATAAGGAAAAAATAAAGCTAACTCCAACCAAGTCTTTCGCCTACATTATACAAGGAAAAACTACACTAAAACAACACCGTGTGCATCACTTAAAGTTAACTAAGCAATTGAATTTTATAACAACGGTCCTTCATAGACTTCAACATCCCTCTCTCAAGTTGGTGTTTGGTGCAACTGAATCAAGCCCAACTTGCAACACATGAGATCAAAGGTAAAAGTGGGTAGGGCCTTCATAAAAAAAATCAGCAAGCTAATGTGAAGACGAACATGTTGGGGAGAAATAAAGCCATCCTTGTATTTATCTCGCACGAGATGACAATCAATATTAAGATGTTTAGTATGCTCGTAAAAAACAGAATTCTCAGTGATATGAATATCATCACGATTATCACCCCTACAGAGGTATAGGAAGAGGAACAACAACCTAGAAGTCATGGAGCAAATAAGATAACCATTGAACTAGGCAGACTGTGCTCACCATGCTTCGCTATTCAACTTTAGCATAAGAACACAAAATTGTAGTTTGTTTTTTTGTTTTCCATGAAATTAAGGTAGTACTAAGAAATATGCAAAAACTAGTTAGTGATCTTCTAGTGTCTTTGCAAATGGCCCATTTAGCATCACTTTATGCCTCTAAATGCATATTATTGGAGCTGGAATAGAACATACCCTTCTCTAGGCTTCCCTTCAAGTATCTCAACACATATAAAGCTGCAGTCCAATGAGAGACTTATGGGGATTGAACAAATTGACTTAATTGTTGCACAACATATGTGACATCCGGTCTGGTAAACCCAAGATACAACAATTTGCCAATGAGCCGTCTATATGGTTATGGGTCTGGTAAACCCAAGATACAACAATTTGCCAATGAGCCGTCTATATGGTTATAGGTCTGGTAATAATGGACCTAATTCTGCAGTTAAAATAATACTTTGAACAATAGGAGTGGATGTTGCAGTAGCATCTTGGAGGCCAATTTCCTTCACAAGATCAAAGATATATTTCCTTTGATAGATAAACAAGCCTGAAATAGACTGTGCAAGCTCAATGCCAAGGAAGAACTTTGTTGCCTCTAAATCTTTAATTGTGAACTCTTTGTGTAAAAATGATTTGATAGCTTGAATATCAGTCTTGGAAGTACTAGAAATAAAAACATCATCAATGTATACTAATAATACTAAAAAATCAGATCCTTGTGAACGAGTGAATAAACATTGATCATGGGTAGATTGAATGAAGCCATATGAGCGAAGTTTGGTAGTAAATTCAATGTTCCATTGCCTTGATGCTTGCCTTAATCCATATAAAGAACTGTTCAATTTACAGACTTGTCTTAGTTTCACTTTCTAGTATCCCTCGAGTGGTAGCATGTATAATTAAATCTTCTTCAATATACTCATGTAAAAAAGCATTGTTAATATCAATTTGATGAAGAGGCCAGGAATGTGCTATAGTAAGAATGAAAAGGAGTCTCTCTATGACAGGCTTAGCTATATGAGGGAAACGCTCTATAAAATCAAGTCCTTCAATTTGGTTGAAACCCTTACTAATAAGACAGGCTTTGAATCGCTCAATAGTGTCATCTTGCTTATGCTTCAATATACACCTATTTAGAACCAACTGGTTTCTTGTTGGGCGGTAAATTAGTAATAACCCAGGTCTAATTGTGTTCAAGAGCTGCTAACTCTTCACTCACAGCATCAATCCAGGTAGGAGACTTAATAGCTTCTTGATGGGTCTTGGGGTTCTTGAATCAAGGATAGGTTAACCATAAAACATAAATGAGCAGATGTAAAATGTCCTTTTGGCTCAATAGGTGAAGTCGGGTTTGTGGTAATAAGGTTGTGATTAAAATCGCATAGCCATATGGGTGGTTTAGTAGGTCTGGTACTTTTGCACAGGGGAGAAGAAGGTGTAGTAGATACAGTCCTAGGATGTGATGGAACAAGGACATATTGCAATGGAGAAAGTGTAAAGTGGTGCAATAGAGAAAGGGTAGAGTGGTCCATATCAGTAGTAGGTGGTTATTGAGATTGCGACATAGAGTTGGAAGAACCAAAAATAGGAATAGGTAAAGTAGGTAGAGGACAAGAAGGGGACTTATCAAAGAAAGCAAAGAAAGTCTTGTAAAATTGGACATCATGTGATAAAATGACAATGTGATTTTTCAAATCATAAAGCCTATAACACTTTTATCTAGGGGAAATTCCAAGATAAACACACCGACCATACAACAAATTTGTGAGGTAAAGGATTGGACATTTTGGCAAAAGCTAAACAACAAAAACAATTTAAAAGACTATAATCAAGTTTAGTTAAGAAATGGTTTCAAATGGGGTTTTCCAATCAAGAATTTTGGTTGGTAGTCTATTAATAATGAACGTAGCATGTAATATAGTAGCAGCCCAAAATTTATTTGGTATTCCAGATTGAAGGAGAAAGGATCGTGCAATTTGAATGAGGTGGCAATGCTTGCATTCTAGAATCCCATTTTGCTGGGGTGTGTAGATGCAAGTCTTTTGATGAATGATGCCCTTAGAAACAAGAAGAGATTGATAATTAATACTGAGAAATTCAGAACCATTATTGGTTCAAAAAATTTGAACTTTTTGTTTTGAATTGTGTCTTAATCATAAAAAAAAAAACTTTATAAGGTACCACTTGAGATTTGTGACTCATCATAAAAGTCCAAACAGCATGGGTACAACCATCTACCGAGGTGAGAAAATAGTGAGAACCACCGATAGAAGGTTATTTATTAGGTTCCCAAATATCTCCATGAATAAGAGAGAAAGGCATTTCGATTTTGGTTTGAGTCAAGGGAAAAATATTTCTAGTTTGCTATGCTTGTGGACAAACATCACATATATCTAAATTAGAAAAATCTAATTTATTGATAAATGACAAATATGACAGTACAATGTTTGAAGGATGGGCAAGCCTATTGTGCTAAACATGTGCACTAACAGTACCAACATTATTAATAGAATAATTCAAGGATGAGTGCTTCTTATTACATGCCTTGTTACAAGGTTGAGTAAAAGAACTTGAATATAACATATAAAGGTTTCCTACAACTTTTCCAATAGCAATCTCTTAATTACTCTTTAGGTCTTGTAAAATACAAGAACTGTAAGTAAAACGAAATTGTAAATGGTTTTGTTTTGTCATTTTTGGCATTGAAATAATATTGTGAGTAAAAAAAAGAATGCATAGAATATTATGCAGTTGGTATTTCTCATAGAGGTTTACTGTTCCTTGGTACTCAACTTTAACAGTTGAACCATTGGGTAAATGAACTTTTATAGTTCTATCTATAGGGTAAAGGTTAAGGAACATTTCTCTATTTACACAAATATGATTTGAGCACCCGCTATCAATGATCCAAAAATTTAGATTTTATCAACAAGGCTAGAAGTATACTTATCAACAGTACCTCCTGCAAAACCTTCAAGTTGGGTGAAATTGACTTGGTCCTCAACAGCTAAACTTTTATCTTTAATGTATCGAGACACCTCTTGTTTAACCAATTCAACTATAGAAGTCTATCCTATTCTATTATAAGTCTGCATGTCATCTTAGATATTTTCTTGCCCATCTTCATCACTATGTGCAGCAAAGTTTGCTTGCATCTTCTTTTATTCCAGTTATCTTTTCAATTTCAGTCCATTGAACCATTCTGGTACACCATGTAACTTGAAGCAAGCGTCTTTAAAGTGTCTAGATTTTTTACAATATTCACAATAATTATCTTCTCCTTTACCATACTCCTTCTTCTTGTTATGAAACTTACCATAGTCCTGTCCCACCTTGCTCAACATTACATGTCCCTCTGCCATTTCTTCGAAATTGACTTATAATTGTCTTTGTTTCTCCACTCTAAGCACCATCGAGTGTGCTTTGTTAACAGCAGGTAAAGGATCTAAAAGTAATATTTGGTTCTTGGCTTGTTCATATGTCATTGAGTCCTATAAAAAATGCATCAATCGTGTTTGAGAAATTATCTCTTCAATTTTCCTTGCAACTTCGCAATTACATTTCCTGCATGTACAGTGAGGAATGAGATTTAAACAATTCAATTCCTCCCATAGTTTTTTAAGTTTTGTATAATATGCATTGATGCCTTGGTTACTCTGCTTCATAAATGAAATCTCACATTGAAGTTGGTAAATTTGTGGCCTACTACATTGGCCAGAATTTTCTTCAAGTTCTTTCCAAAGTTCTTTTGTAGAGGAAGTATATATGAAGGATTTAGCTATGTCTTTAGTTATAGAGTTCAAAATCCACGAAATAACCATAGAATCGGCATGAAGCTAGTGTTCATATTCTTCATCATCCTCATCAGTTGTTTCCCAAAATTCATCAATTTTGCCTTAAATACAATTTTCATAGATCTACTCCATGTTCGGTAATTGTTGCCATCTAGCAGATTTGTGACTAAAACTATACCTAGACTATCAAAATTTTGTAGAGAGTATGAATCTTTAGAATGTAATCCTTTTCCTTCTTCAGATAGTGAAGATCCTTGCCTTAGGGTTTTAGTTTCCTTTATTGGCATAAATTCTTATCTTATGATTTCCGCCATGGTAGTGAATTATAATAGAAGAATAACCAAACAAATTCAGGATCAAGAAGTTAAATGAAGAAATCCAAAATTGCAGAGAATAAGCAATTAGGATAAAGAAGGAAAAAAAAAAAACCATAACCATTTTTTAGAGAGGCTTTGATACCATATTGAAGGATAAACTCAATATGAAGAAATATTACTTTTAGCTCTCTAAAAAGAATACAAGAAAATACTATTTATAATATAGTATGTCATGAAATAAGAAAAAAATAAAGCTAACTCTAACTAATTCTCTCACCTACATTATACAAGGAAAAATTACACTAAAACTCAACACCCAAATGAAACTCATCACCCTCACTGATGTTACAACTCATTCCCTCAGATGAAACTCAACACCCTCATTGAGGTTTGCTCCACTATTGCTCAAGGTTGCACATAAAGTGGCCTAATACCAAATTGTAACGACCTATGCCCATTTGTCCTGCAAGAACCTGCAAATGGCCAAACCTACAACCTAAAATGGTTAATCTAGGTTATCATTAGTAGTGGGTGCATAACCTTATAAACGTCATTTTCCTTTATCATTCCTTTTGATGTGGGATTCAAAAACTAGCAGCTCAAGCTAACACCTCTCTAGGTTTGAGATTTTTTCTTTGCTTTCGGCCCAAAATCTCTCATGTGTTTTGTCGATGTGAGATTTGTCTAGAGATATTATAATGTGTTTACTTATAGAGAATTGTTTTCTGTTTTCATTTTTCAATTTTTATAGAAAAATTATAAAATGTGTCTACTTGTTAAAAATTGAAAATTGTTTTTCATTTTTTGAAAATGAAAAATGTGTTTACTTTTCTCATATGAAACTTATTTTTTATATTTGAAAACTAAAAATATATTTACTTATTATCTTTTATATATCTAAACACATGAAAATATATTCAATTTAAAAAATTAAAATTAAATTAAAAATTGTAAACTTGAGAATATTATATTCTATTATGTTTATTTATCATATACAATTAATTATTATTTTGAAAGAGTCAAATTATAGTCTCAACATGGATCCAACTTTCAATCCAATTTTTTATGCTATAGAAGTGTAATGAAAACATTAGGTAACAATGTACCAGGAAGTTTTATAAGCTAAAATAAACTCCACCTAAGTGTAAGAATGACATGGGAACCAAATATTAGAAGTATATTGTCATTAAAGTTCAATAGAAAACTACATCAATCCGGGTACAAGTACATAATCATCATTTGCATTGACCCATATATGATTAATAGAATCATCATTTCCAACTAAAAAGAAAAGCCAACAACCAACAAAAAAAAAAAAGAAAAGAAAACTAACAACTAAATCAAAATCAATAGTCACCCATTAAACTAATGATTTCCTCTTTGATGCTTAACTAGATGAACATAAACATAAAATCCCCATCACTTTTAGCTAGAATTCAACCAAAAACTATATGAATCCATATAGAATCAAATATAACATAAGGACATACAATTGATTGAAACAAAATTATGAATTTCACATGATCCAAAAGTCGATAATCGTCAACATAAAAAAAAAACTGAAAGAGGGAAAATAAAAGAGAAATGATCTTATGAAGGAAATCACATTGGATAAAGACAGATCTATTAATAGCTACATGAACTAGCACATAAACTTATATGCAAGGATAAAAGAAATTCATATATACATGCATGTATAGGTAAAAGTATCGATTTATGTATACAAATAGAAAAAGTGATAAGATCCCTAGTAAACTAAGATGATATAATGGATCAGAGCTAGATGAAGAAGAGAGTTTGGATAGGGAGATAGTGATTTCATAAAAGATAAAGGAGGAAAAGATATTACCAAAAAGGTATTGAATCTTGAAGGGTATTTCTATCATTTTGATGATCACAAATAATTAAGTAATAATATTTAACACTTTCATTGTTTAAGTGATAAATAGGCTAAAATTAAATGCAAAGCAATCATAATTATTTCAAGAGTATAAAGATCAAATTCTGGGCTAAATACAGTGTCACAGCCATAAGAAACTCAATCACTCCCGTGACAATCGAAGACAAGGTGAAATTTCAAGTTTGGAAGCCTTCACAACTTGGCTCACAAGCAGGATCACAACTAGAGACAAAGTCATGCCCATGACTATAATGCCCACGAAGTAGGGCCTAGAAGTATATGGTATAAGAAGGGTATTTCGTAATTGAAATGGATCAATTTTGGCTTAATTTCATAAAAGTTGAATAAGGCAAAATCGCTATTGCGATTCAGGGATTGCGCTCACGAAATGTTTCGTGCTCACGATTTCAAAAGCGCATTGGTGATTCTGAGTTAGATAGTAGCTCTATTTAAATTGGACTCCACTTCATCTTTTTCATTATTTTTAGAACCTTAACCATCCCCACATACTAGAAAAACGGCTAGAGCAATTCTCCTTCATTCTCTATTGTTTATCCCTTGATTAAACATAAGAAAAACACCTTTGAGATTCGTTTTAATAAGATTAAATCAAGGGTTTTGGGTTATTCGCTTAAAAATACAAGTTTGTGTTTGAACAGCCCTGGGAATCAAAGTTCTCTATCTCTATTCTTGATTTCCAGACATGCTTCAGTAAGTATTTCAACCTCCTACCACCATTGGCTGGGTTTTATTGATTATTATTATTTTAAAGTTAGGGTTTTCCAATTTTTCAATATGGTACTCTTAGAACATATTATATTGATTAGTTTATGAGCTTTGGCTCATGTTATTGATGGCAGGGAACGGTGCAGAAGGTGGAATCAATCACCAAAACGAGAGGAAAACGATAAATTGAGGGTTTTTGGCTCCATAGTTAAAGGTTTGTACATATAATCATGTTCATTCGTTACTGTTTAATTGTTTAATAATAAATGAACATTATGGGTTGTATGTTGTTACTGTGTGCCATGGATATTAGTTTAATGGATTGAAAATTGGGTATATGAATTAAAGGCATGAAATATTCATAATGGTATGAATAATTCAAAATGAGCATGAATACAAATTATGGCATGTTAATAATGATAATCTAAACTGTATATATGCTCTGTGGTGCTTCTATGTTGGAGTTATGGCTTTGGAATCAAAATAAAAGGAGTTTGCATGTGAAAATGATGATTTTGTTTATGTTGTTATCACGGGATTCATGTTCGTGACATATAAATCGTGCTCGGGCTTTTGTGTTTCGTGATCACGACATAGAAAGTGCGCCCATGAATCACGCGATACAATTACGCCTCGCAATAGGGCAGGGCCATAGGCACACCACAACACATCACAACATGCCAAGACACATACACCCAACACGCTTGTATAGGGTAATAGATATAAGGATAATGAGATATATGTATGATATACTATGATATGACATGAGGTACATGAATATGTATATATGATGACACATGGATGACTCTATATGAGTTGAATATTATGTATTGTTATAGAAATGTTAAATGACAAGATTATATGCTATGCTACTCATGCGATATGTTATATCATGGTATTTTTATATGATTCATGGGATATGAACTATGTGAATAAAGAAAAGTGGAAAAGACTATAATACCTCGACTTGTACTAGGATGACTCTAGGATAGATGGCATGCTAATAAGAGTAATTACGGTACTATATATTTTATTCATGTGTTTATATTCGAGCAAGGTGGCCTAAACTCCGAGAGCGCCCTTGACTCCTCCTTGCTAACATTTATTATTATTCAGTCAAGTTCACACCAGCTCTGAGAGTGCACTTGACTTAGTCAATATTTCATAGTCATGGTTAGGTGGATAGAGAGACCACAACTCTGAGAGCATTTCTATTCACAACCCGTATCTAGTAGTCTGAGTATTGAATAATTAGGCAATAATATGAATAAACAGAATAAGAAAGGATTTACAGTTATTATATGAATACAGAAAATGGCTTCTGCTTACTAGTTACACTACTATCCTTACTTGAAGGATTTGATTGGCATGATCATACGAACATGACTATATGAATATGGTATATGAGGTTATTTATTATAACATGTTATATATGCTATGAATTGTATGATATTCATGAAAGAATTTATACAATTATATGTACTACTTAGCTTTCAATAGCTTAGCGTGTGGATTTTCCTACACGCAAGTTCGGAGTTATAGAGGAAGTTAAAATCGATAAGTCGAGCTAGTCAGACTATCACAAACTCAAAGTCAGCTTCTATTTTTCATGCATTTCTTTTAGATGACCAGACATTGGGTTATTTTAGATATTCTTATGAGATTATGGTTTTAAAATTTTATTCAAGTTTATTGGTTTATGAATAGTTGTAATAGTTTAGGCGTGTTTAGCATTAGATTTAGATTTTACAATTATGATTAATATGCATAGATGCCTGATATAGTTAAAAGTGGATGGTTATTACTTGAAAAGTAATATAATATGCTTGATTGGTAGAAGGTTTAATAATTTGATAATAGTTTAAGAAGTTAATTGTGGAGATGCGTATAGCACTCCTTTGTATAGTGGGCTCAGTATACTATATGGGAAAGTGTTACAATGACTCTATTTGTCAGGACTGTGATGATTTTATCTAAGACAAGTCAAGAGTTCCAGAAGACTTCACCACCTAGATCATGCATAGAATCATAGTTAGAGTAATAATCATGCCCATGACTCCTTTGATCATGCCTGTGACTATTGAAGGCATGTTTCTTCTATTCAAACTCGAAGACCTAGTCACGCTCGTGATGGTCTCTAGTCACACCTGTGACGCTCTATATTTAATGCGGCAGAAAACATTTTTTAAGGTTGTTCAATAGCTATAAAAACATTAGATGCACCACTAATGGCTTTAATCTTCTAAGGGAGTATAAAAGACTTTCATTTAAGTCTCCCAAATAGAAGAGAATAATCTTGAAGTGCTAAATTACTTCTTATGCTTGTGCATTCATTATTTTCAGCTACCTCTCATTTATTCTCTTCGTAATTCTTGAAACTCAAGTGTTCTTGAGTTTTATGGGTTGTTGAGTATTAGTAATTATGCAATCAATCATTCAATAGGTCTTTGAGTGAGTTAGATTGGGAATTAAATACATTATGTAAGGATTTGAGTGTGAGCTGTTAGAAAAATACTTGGGTAGCTTGTTTAAACTTATAAGGGTTTAATCTACACCTTAAAGTAGATTGTTAGTTGATTAAAACTCTCAACTGAGGTTGGAGAGAGGAGTAGGCTAAGAGGGTCGAACCTTTATAAATCAATTGTGTTCTTTAGCTCTTCTTTAAGAAAATTTAATTTTTCTATTCCATTCAAAAATCACTGATTCTCCACCCTAGTACTTGTGGTTTTTCATTTGGTATAAGAGCAAGGCCTCCTCTTGTGAAGATTTAATCATCTCAAAGTAAAGATCATGGCCTCCACAAGTCAGGTTCCTGACATTCATAGACCAAGTCCTACAAGACCTTCGTTCTCTGATGGAACCGATTATGCCTATTAGAAAAACAAAAAGGAGATGTTCTTGGATAGTGAAGGTATCAACTTATGGGACAACATTGAAAAAGGGTGGAATCCTCATATGGCAAAGGATAAAAGTGGAAAGGAAGTGCCAATTCTAAGAACCAAGTGGATAGAAGAGCACACCAAGGCTAATTTGAGAAACAAAAAGGCCATTAACATTCTCTATTATGCCTTGAGCAGAGAAGAGTACAATGGGATTAAGCATTTGAGGACTGCAAAAGAAATTTGGAATGCTCCAAGAACAAAGCATGAAGGAACAAGCCAAGTGTAAAGCAAGAAACTACAAATGCTTTGTAGAGAGTTTGAGTTGTTTGATATGAAGCCTAATGAAAAATTAAGTGACATGTATAGTAGACTTATCAAACTCATTAACTCTATGATGAAGCTTGGTAAGCATCACTGTAACACCCCCTTACCCTCCTGAATATCAGTCAGGTAAGTTGATATCACTTTCGACCTATACAATATTATCTCATATATAAATACCAATAATTTCATTTCTTGTAAAACAAATTAGTAATATATATGCTTTACCTAAATATATACATTGAAAGTTTTTTTTTTTTACAATACCTCCAAAATTTTAAGTTCCTAGCATTTGAGGCTGGATCAAAAAATTCAAATGGACATGACCGTTGAGTGGAGCCTCTACCAAAATGTGACACGTCATCTGGGAAGTCAAAATGGCCAAGCTTAACTGACCAAGGTCTCGATCAAGAAACATTCAAAGTCAACAATCCAAAGTCCTTGATCAAGGAATCATCGAGCAAGTTTCGTTCATGAAAATTGGAGCCTTGATTGGAAAAAATATATAGGAACTAACTATTAGGGATATCAGCCAATCAGATGATGCCACGTGTCAGCTTAGGCCATTTCTCGACCAAAAAACCCACTTTCCCGACTAGGAAATTGTCTATGCATGCTGCATTAAATGCTCTTGTAAAAGAATATTAGAAAGAGTTATGACACTTATTTTGTAACAGCTATTTTGGTAGGAAATCAATATAAATACCCTAACAAAAGGCTATTTAATTTATCCAACTACTTTCTAAGCATCAAAACTTTTTAAATTTAATTTTTCAATCCTTCATTAATTGATTGTCTTGTAAAGGTTCAAGTGTTAGCTTTAAACACTTGGATTATCTTGTAATTGGATAGTGTGTGAGCCAAATTATAAGGAATTGGTTGTTGTGTGAGCTATCAAAACACAAGAAAAATTTTGGATTGAGTGTTAGCCTAGTAAAACAGCTATTTGGGAGTGAGTTAGTTAAAACTCCATTTGTAATCTAAGTGATTAGATTAGATAATACCCAATTGCAATTGGAGAGAAGAGTAGGGTTAGTTAACACGTAAACCTCTATAAAATTCGTGTATCCCTCTATTCTTATCCTTTTACTTTCTTGTGTGTGAAAGAAATTTTAATTTTCTACCAATTCATCTCCTTCCTCTCCTCCCCCCCCCCTTCTTAGTCATTGTTTGGGCAACAATTGGTATTAGAGTAAGGTCTAGAATTCAAGCCTTATCAGCTTTAGCAAAGATCAACAATGGCCCAAAAAGGATTCCAAAGCCTCAAGCCTTACTTTAATGGGTGAAACTATGCTTATTGGAAGTTTAGAATGGAGGCCTACTTGGATAGTGAAGGCATTAATGTTTGGGATAGTGTTTATTAAAAGTGGACACCACCAACGAAGAAGAATGCTGAAGGGGAAGATGGAGTTCTTCTAAGGGGGAAAATGGCAAGAATAAGAAGGCCATGACCATTCCAGCAAGTTCTCTCTCTCTTGAAGAGTATTGGAGAGTTCAACATTATCTAACCGCTTATAGCATAAAGGCACAAAGCAAGTTTGTTCAAAGAAGATCCAACACCTCATGAACGAATATGAACTCTTTAAGATGAAGCCAAATTAGACCAGCATCGACATGACAAACCACCTACCCTCCATCATCAATAATATGAAGAAATATAGAAGACATACAAGCCTTGAAGATGTAAATAACAAAATTTCAAAAAGTCTTCCCATGAAGGACCACAACACTATTTC
This sequence comes from Balakata baccata, assembly GCA_949630135.1. Lineage (NCBI taxonomy): Eukaryota > Viridiplantae > Streptophyta > Magnoliopsida > Malpighiales > Euphorbiaceae > Balakata > Balakata baccata. The sequence continues at coordinate 38,028 of CATIWF010028428.1, forward strand.
ACGTGTCTGATGCGTCTGTTCTTTTACAGAACAGAAGCATAAGGGTCCTTTATTAAGGACCACCAGCCCTAGATCCACATTTTTTCTTCCTGCCGTCCACCATGTCTTTCTCCTTGTCTTTCTCTCAAAACATTTCTTCTTAATTTTTCTCTCACAATTTTTGCATTGCAAATTTTTTCACTTACAACCTCCATATTCTTCTATTTCTGATGCCATTCAAGGTATTTTTTTTCAATTTTTCCAATTTTTTCTATGTTGCGATTTTTATGGTGTGCTATAATTTTTTTCTTCTTCTCTAACATGTCGTTGTCAGTGTCTTGTTGTCATCGTTCGTGTCTCCTCTCCTCTTTGACATATGGGTTTGCCACTTAATTTTTTCAATTTTTTTTATGTTGCAATTTTTTAAGTGTGCCATGATTTTTTTCTTCTTCTCCAACATGCTGTCTGTAGTGTTTTGTCGTCGCTGTTCATATTTCCTCTCTACCATTTGGGTTTGCCATAAGGTTTGTTCTCTTTATTTCTTGTTATTTTACTTGGATGGTTTTTGACATGCTTGATTTTTTTTAAGAGGTGAATATTATGTTGATGCTTAGATATAAATATGAGTATTTTGTTAATATTTGGAGATGATAATTATTTTACCTTCAAAGATTTACTTTTGTATTAAATTTATTTATAGTTAATAAATGTTGATTTTATATCGAAATAAATTTTACAAATTTTATTATTATTTTTTTTTGAAAAATTGACTCAAATGTGTCTGTTTTTTAGAAAACAGACCTATCTGAACCTCTTAGATATGTCTGTTCTCAGAAAAATAGACACATCTGAGTGCCTCAAATGCATCTGTTTTATAAAAAAATAGACGCGTCTGAGTCACTCAGATGTGTCGTTTTCTTAAGAACAGATGCATCTGAGTATCCCTTAGATGTGTCTCCCTCTTATATGTCTATTCATAAACAGACGCATTTAATACAAAAAAATAGACACAAAAGACCATTTTTTGTACTAGTGTTTGGGTCTATTGAAGTTCAAATTAATGGACTAAAAGACTCAAATTTTCAAAAATTATTCATGATGATCATCTATGATATGCCACACTAGGGTACATTAGTAATATTTCCTCTTTTGCCTCTTAGCTCTCTGTATTTGCGTAATTCCTGCTTGGGACAACTATCCCGCTTGGAAAATACTTTTTCTGCTTCGCTTGGAAAATACTTTTTCTGCTTGGGACAACTATCCCGCTCTTCATTTCTTACTCTCCTTGGTGATTGCTTTGTGCTTCATATGCATTTATTCTTTTTTATCTTGACAAAGGGGAGAATAACATGAAAACTAATGCAAAAATTAAAGTAATTTTCAGATTGGTAACTTAGTTAACAATGTTGACTGTTAACAGTCTTATTTGACTTAAGTTATTCTATAAGTAATCTTGCCTCAAAAGATGTGAAACTTCATATACATATTCTTTAGTACTTCAATTTGATATATGCACTATCAATTTGTTATTTTTGCTTAGTTTGATTGTCAAAATCAAGAAGGGGAAGATTGTTGACCTTAGGGTAATTGCTTTCCATTTTGATCTTGACAATCAAATTAAATGTCACTATATATCTTCATTTAGTGTTATTTTGATAGTGTTCAAAGTTTTAACACATTTAGTTTACATTTCCCTAATGAACAAGTCAAGTATTTCATGAGGATGTGCAATTCCTGACTGGGACCAATATCTACCGACTAGGACCATGCTACAGATCAAGAAAGACTGGCTCTTAGTCTTTTAGAGTTCCAGTAGCCAGTGCAGACCAGGACAGATCTAGTCCAGATCGGGAAAGTACAGTTCTAGACCGAGAAAATTTGAGGTTGGACCGGAAAATTCAAATGGACATGACCGTTGACTGGAGCCTCTACCAAAATATGACACGTCATCTATGAAGTCAAAACAGCCAAGCTTGACTGACTAAGGTCCCGACCAAGAAACATTCAAAGTCAACAATCCAAAGTCCCTGATCAAGGCATCATCGAGCGAGTCCTAACCGGGAAAATTGGAGTTTCGACTAGGAAAAACATATAGGAAGCCATTGCAGTTATCAGCCAACCAGATGATGCCATGTGTCAGCTTAGGCCATTTTTTGACCGGGAAATCCACTTTTCCGATTGGAAAACTGTCTCTACATGCTACATTAAATGCACTTGTAAAAAAAATGTTAGAAAGAGTTATGACACTCATTTGTAACGGCTATTCTAGTGGAAAATCAGTATAAATAGCCTACTAAAAGGCCATTTAATTTATCCAACTACTTTCTAAGTGTCAAAACTCTTGCAATTTATTTTCTCAATCTTTCATTAATTGATTGTCTTGTAAGGGTTCAAATGTTAGCCTTAAACACTTAGGTTATCTTGTAATTAGGTAGTGTATAAGCCAAATTACAAGGAATTGGTTGTTATGTGAGCCATCAGTACATAAGGGAAATTTTGGATTGAGTGTTAGCCTTGGTAAAACACCTAGTTAGGAGTGAGCTAGTCAAAACTCTATTTGTAATCTAAGTGATTAGATTAGTAAATACCCAATTGTGATTGAGGATAGCAGTAGGGTTGGTTAACACCAGAATCTCTATAAAATTCGTCTCCCGCTATTCTTATCCTTTTACTTTCTTACGTGTGAAAGAAATTTTAATTTTCTACCAATTTATCCTCCCTTTCTTGGTGATTGTTTAGGCAAGACTTCCAATGCTAACTCCTAAGGACCAAAGTGCATTTGGGTACCTAAGATTGAATAATCATTATATTTTTAAGGTATGCTTGAAACCCACCATGAATGAACACAAATGGTATCTAGATAGTAGATGTTCAAGGGATATGACTCGGAATGCCAACCTTCTCACTCATTTGGAAATCAAGAAATATGGCAAGGTAACATTTGGAGACAATGCCAAAGGTAAGATTATTGGCATTGGACAAATTGGTAAGAAAGGCACAACTATTATTGAGGATGTTCTTTTAGTTAATAGTGTGAAACGCAATTTGCTTAGTGTTAGTCAATTATGCAATAAGGGATATAGTATAACTTTTGAACATTCAAAATACTTTGTAACCTGGATTTTGGATAGCAAAGTTATTTTCAATGGTGAAAGGGTTAACAATTTATACACAATTGATCTAACCTATTTGGCTAATCAAGGTCTTGAGTGTTTTGTAGCCATTAAGGATGACACATGGGTTTGGCATAAAAGACTTGGACATGCTAACATGGAGCTAATTAGAGATCTAAGCAAAGATGAACTAGTTATAGGCTTACCCAAAGTCAAATTCCAAAAGGACAAGGTTTTTGAAGCATGCCAAATAGGAAAATAAGTAAAAAGCTCAATTAAACCTAGGAACAAGATAACTACTACTAGACCCTTTCAATTATTGCATATGGATTTGTTTAGACATTGTAAAGTTGCAAGCCTTGGTGGAATGCACTATACATATGTTATAGTTGATGATTACTCTAGATTTAATTAGGTATCCTTTCTTATTCATAAGGATCATAGTTTTAATGCTTTCAAAATTCTTGCAAAACGTATTCAAAATGAAAAAGATTTTAAGATCTCTTCTATTAGGAGTGATCATGGAAAAGAATTTGAAAATGAAATGAGCATTAATCATAATTTTTCTTCTCCTAAAACACCTTAACAAAATGGGATTGTTGAAAGGAATAATAAGACATTGGTTGAGATGAGTAGAACTATAAAATCTTCCTAAGTACTTTTGAGCTGAAGCCGTCAATACTGCATGCTACATTTCAAATAGAGTTTTCATAAGACCTATGTTAAACAAAATTCCTTATGAGCTATGAAATGGTAGAAAGCCTAAGATTTCATATCTAAGAGTTTTTGGATGCAAGTGCTTCATATTGAATACTAATGATAACCTTGGAAAATTTAATGCTAGAACCGATGAAGGTTCTAACAAGTCTCATAGAGTCTTCAACAAAAGAACCTTAGTTGTTGAAGAATCTATGCATATTGTATTTGATGAATCTAACCCCTTTGAGCCGAGAAGGGTAGTTGTTGATGATGTAGGTTTGTTTAATGAGCCAATTCAACAATAAGGAACAATAATCAAAGTCAACCTCTAAATACATGTCAAGAGATTGTTGTAGTTGATCCTCCTAAGGATGAAGTTAAAGAAGCACCAATGGTACCCAAAATTTAATATCATGATGGTTTACCTAAGGAATGACAATTCAAGAAGGACCATCCTAGAGACTTCATCATTGGGAACTATCAAAAAGGGTCATTACTAGACACTTTCTTAAGCATCTTAATAGTCTTGCCTTTATCTATAATGTACATTACCCTTATGCATTATTACATGCAATTCATTTGAACATGTTCATTTTATGTATGTCATTCACATGAAACACATGCATACATATGGATTTTGGCTTGAACATATTCATGAGACATACTTGCTACATGTTGGTTTATTACAATAGTATTAAGTCGCATATGTCTAGTTATAACTTAAATAAGGATAACAAGGTATTAGAAATAAAATGGAATAAAACAACCAAATTGAAATAAATGAAATTTGACATAATTATTTCAATTAAATTAAACTAGTTGATTAGGTTGTACTTTTGGTATAGACTAGATACATGCAAATATGTAGAAGAAATAATAGTAGTAGTAGTAGTAGTAGTAATAGTAGTAGTAGAAGCAGCAGTAGTAATAATAATAAATAAGCAGAAAAAAAAGATGAGAAGGGATAAAAGACTAGAGGTGGTTAACAATCCTTTATATAAGTGAAACCTATCTCTTTATCCCAATTTTGCTCCTTTCTTTCACTAACCCCGTTCTTTCTTCTTCTTCTTCAACAAAAACAACCATTTTTTCTTCATTCTTTCACATAAGATTTGTAGGAAATTCAACCTTAACAAGTTTGGTATTGGTAAGTAATAATCTCTTCTTATTTAAGTGTTAAGAAAGCTTGCTTAAGATTTGCATCATTAGCGCCATTCAGAAGGTAAAACTTCTACAAAGTTCTTAAGTAGTAAACTTGTATATTTAGGTCTTATATTTATGCCTGTATAAAGAATGTTGTAAGATTTGGTATATATGAAGAGATATGGTCATTTAAAAGAGACTAGTCTAAGTTTGAACCCTAGCAGGATAACTTATGGTTTTGGTTCATTTTGAATCTCATAAAGGCTGTGTTTGAGGTAGCTCAAAACATAAAATTGTAGCTTTATGTGCTATCTAGTTGTATACCAAATTTCATGATTAGTTTCATTGTGGATATTGAGTTATGATAAAAGGAATCGTAATTGTTCCTTATTTTGAGTTGCTTGCTTAATGCAGGTCTAGTAACTTTGTTGCCCATTTTGAGCTCCTTATAGATCGAATTTGTAAATGTTTAAAAGATGAAAGTTTTAGGATTATCTTTTAGATAAATTTTGGTGAATGTAGCACCTTAATATGTTTTGTATTTTTGTAAGTTAAGACCTTGAAAAGCAAGATTGATTCAAATGTCAACCCTATTATGGACTAGTGGTATGTTCCTTATAATTTGAGGAGCTTAGAAGCTATAGATCAAAGGTCACTGATCGAGTATCACCACTCTCTCTCCTTGCATTTCACATAAACATGAGGATATGTCATCTATGTTTTGAATCATATGTCTACATATGGATAAATATAGGGAATTTGTAATAATATGTGTAAGTAAACTTAAATTGGTAACTAGAAATACTTAGACACAATGTTTGTCTTATTAACATATGTAGTATATTATGTTTATAGCTAAAGCCTTCATATTGATTTGCTAAAGTGTTGAATAATGCAATATGATATGATGATGGATAAAAAAATATCTCTCACTGTAAACAAGATCCTACCTTATTACTGTGCAATATATGATAACATGGTATAAGCATATGTGATATTTAAAGATAAAAGGTGTTACATTATCTCTCAAATTGTACCTAAACATGTTAATGGTGCTTTGTGTGATAAGAGTTGGGTCCTTGTCATGCAAGAAGAAGTCAAACAATTTGAGAGAAAAAAGGTATAGACTTTAGTCCCTAAACCTAAGGATTATTCTATTATTGGCACTAAATGGGTGTTTAGAAATAAACTTGATGAAAGTGGTGTCATTACTAGGAATACGACTAGATTGGTGGCTAAAAGTTATAACCAATAAGAAGGAATAACCTGTGATGAGACCTTTGCCCTAGTTGCAAGGTTGAAAGCTATTAGAATGTTGCTTGCATATGCATCATGTATGGATTTAAAGTTATATTAAATGGATGTAAAAAGTGCCTTTCTAAACGACTTATAGAGAAGGAAGTTTATATTGATCAACCTCCTACTTTTGATCAATATGATCTTCCAAATCATATTTTCAAACGTACCAAGGCTTTATATGGCTTGAAACAAGCACCTAGAGCTTGGTATGAAAGATTAAGTAATTTTCTTTTGCAATATGGATTTTCTAAAGGCAAGGTTGATACAACTATTTTCATAAAAGACATAAGCATGACATTCTTATTGTGCAAATCTATGTGGATAATATTATACGTAGTGCTACTAATGAGTGCTTATGTGAATAGTTTTCCAAGTGTATGCAAAGTGAGTTTGATATGAATATGGTAAGGGAGCTTAAGTTCTTCCTTGGACTCAAATAATGCTCGGATGGAATCTTCATCAATCAAGCTAAGTACACTAAGGATTTGCTTAAAAGATTTGGGATGGATGGAGCTACGGCAAGCAAGACACCTATGAGCATCACTATCAAGCTTGAAAAGATGAGAATGGCAAGCAAGTGGATGAAAAGAAATATCGAGGTATGATTAGTAGTTTTCTTTATCTTACTGCAAATATACCTGAAATTATGTAAGTTGTATGCTTATGTGTATGTTTTCAATCTTTATAATCACTTCTAATATTTGAGATGAAATATCTTATTTTCGTTTTAAACATGTTTGACAAAGATTTTAAAAGTATTGATATTATAAGCTAGAAAAATTACCCATGTAAATCTAGAATAATCATTTACAAACACAAATGCATAATGCTTTCAACATTTAGAGTTGAAAGAAAGAATAGAATTGTGGTGAAAATGACTAGAACCATTCTTAATTAGTATAGTTTGTCAACTTACTTTTGGGTCGAAGCTACTAATATTGGTTGTTATGTTTCAAATCATGTTTTGAAAAGACCTATTTTAAAGAAAACTACTTATGAGCTATGAAATGGGAGAAAATCTAAAATTTCATACCTTAGAGTATTTGGGTGCAAATGTTTCATATTAAACACCAAGGATAACCTTGGAAATTTTGCATCCAAATCAAATGAAAAGATATTTTTAGGCTATTTCACCACTAACAAAGCCTATAAAATGTTTAATAAAAGAACATTAGTAGTTGAAGAGTCTCTGCATGTGAAATATCATTTTCCAGACAATAGTTTTGAAATTTTCATTTCAAACCTTTTCTCAAGGTCATGGTTAGCAAAGATTTTAAAAGCATTGAAATTATAGGCTCAAAAAATTATCCAAGTAAACCTATAAATAATTATTATGAGCATAAATTCATAATGCTTTCCATCTAATCTAGCAAGCCTACTAGAACCAAACAAATTCATGTGAATGAGCTAAAAAGGTCTAGAAGTGCTTGCAGTATTTTTGAGTTTAAAAGATAACTTGTGTTACTTTCCTTTTTGATAATACTTTCATGTCCTATCCTTGATGGAATTTCATCTTTGGTTAGTGACGGAGCTAGAAATTTTACTTAGGCAGTCCGATTAAAAGAGTATAAAAACAAATAATATACATCAAATTCTACTCCTTAATTTTATAAAAGTGAACCAAATTAGAAATCATGAAAAAGAGTAGATTAATATAATAATTACATATGAACTACATTCAAATTATTAACAATTATAGCTCTTCATATAATAAAAACTTAACCCATACATAGCCCTTGAATTTTTCATTTTTTCTCTATTTTCCACTTAGATCATTTTTTGGATCTTGTTGCGCTATAAATCTTATTTTTAGACATATTTGCTTCCTTTAACATTTAAAAAATATAAGTAGCCACTTTGTGATGACATGGTAGTCGGAAAGTGGATTGAAATTTAATCAACTTTCCAGCTTCTATATCAGCATAAGGTGGCTACTTATTACATTTTTTAAATGTTAAAAGAGGCAAATTGGTAAAATAAATAAATAAATGACATTCAATGGATAATCAGGTCCAAAAACCGATCTAGGAGGCAAACTGAGAAAAAATAAAAAATTCAGGAGGCTCCGTAAGATTTATGCCCATAATAAATAATCAAAATTGAAATAAATAATTTTTACTCTCTTATTTTAGACAATAAAAAATCTCTACTCCTTAATTCTTATATAACAATTGATAGTTAAATAAATTACAATAAATTTAATAAAAAATTATAAAGTGCAAATATAAAGAATTTATCTTAAACTTCTTAAATATTGGTTTTTTTTTATATATATGGAAATAATAGATATAGAAAGAGTGATGAAGGCACAACAAAAATATATTAAAAAATTGAAGAATTTTATATTGTTGTCAAAAATAAAATAATATATTAGGATATTTGTTAAAAAAAATATCAAATTTACTAAACTACTACAAAATATCCAAAAATGCCAAGGGGGGCCCAATTACCCCCTTGGCCCTTAAGTGTTTCCGTGTCTATCTTTGGTAGTCCATCAATCAACTCCTTGATATGGTTTTGGATGAGTTCCACACTTACATGTCCAAATCTTCTATGTTATTGCCAAAAGTCATTGCTAATAAAAATAAAATACTAATAGAATAGGTTAATCAACTTGTGTAAGTCAATTATGTAAGTGTTGTCATCTCTATCTCCCTTAAATATCTCTTGTCTATCTAAAATGGTTACATGATATCCATCAAAGTTAAAGATAAATTGGTTATTCTTATCACATAATTGACTTACATTTAAAAGATTATATTTCAAGCTATCAACCAAAAGAACATAGCTAATAAAAGAATCAAAGCTTACGGAACCAATGCCTATTACCTTACTATTGGCATTATTTCCAATGTCACTTCTTCATCATTGATCTTCTTAACTTTGATGAATCCGATCATATACTTTGAACATCCACTATCAACAAGCCAAACATCTCCTTTGTTGTGGATTTGAGGCACATCTACAAGGAGATCATTTAGATCTTGTTCTTAGGTACTCAAATAAACTTAGGTCCTTGAGAGTTAGTCTTTGAAGGTGCTAAGTGAGCTTTTCTAATGTAATAATGAATATTTATGTGTCCAAACTTCAAACACTAATGACATTGTTTTGATTTAAAAATTATTGGTTTGAATGTCACTTTGCTTAAGCTTTAGACCTCACTACATTATTAGAACTAGCATGCATGCATGAACATACATGTGTTATGTGTATAGGCCTAGGCCCATGCCATTTACACATGATTGGTCTTTTAAGGCTTGTCACGTGGACCTGTGACCTTCGTTATTTTTCTTTTGAAAAGAGTGCTTAGTATGTGCCTTGTGTTGAGCTTTTTGGTTACTGGCTCAATAGAAAATGTTTTTGGTATTGTAGTTTTAAAAAATATAGTACTAGGTGAGGATTTAGATGATGGTACTCCAATGAAGTCAAGACCACATCTAAGTGAGAGAGGTCCTTAAAGTACAATTGAAGTATTCAAATTTTTTTTCCCTTTGTCAAATTTCAAATAAAGTATCTAAGCTCAACTTTATTTTTCAAAGGATCATTTTCCTTCAATAAATTTGCATGAGTTGAGGATTTTGATGAAATTCCTTCTAAGAACTTTTTAAGAAAGTCATTAGCAGTTTTAAGCTCTAAAAAAAGTTTTTTCAGATCTTTCTTCATTTTATAATTGAAAGCAATTTTTCTTATTATAAAACTCATTTTCTTTTTATATTTTTCACATTTAAGATTCATAACCTCAAAAAGATCATCATCGTGCTCATCACAATCATCATCGCATGTATGAAACAAGGATAGATCTAAAATTTTTTTCCAGTGGGAGCAAATTTAATTTAATAAACTAAAAATTATATAAAAACAATTTATGTATAAAAAATGCAAATTACTTTATAATGAATTATATTAGTAAGTAATACGAAACTTTCAAATATAAAAAACATACAACATAAATTTCATGATAAAATATATCATATACTATATTGAAGTATAAATTTTTGCAAATAACTAATTATTAATATTTTAAAAGAAAAACAACATAACAAAAACAAATAAGTTACTAATAAAATCATGAAATATTATTAAGACAAGTATTATACTAATCAAAATTAAAATTTATTTTATTTTATAAAAAATTAATATTAATTTCATAATTAAAAAAAGTAAATTTGAGAAATTAAACCAAATTAAGGGCCAAATATTCATTCTCAAATAATAAAATATTTATATCTGATAATTAATAAATAATAATACTATTTATTTATAAAATAACCAAATTAAAAAAATATGCATTTTCAATTTCATTTCATTAAAATATAGTACTAATTTCATAATTAAAAATAAAATACTAAATTTGAGAAAATAAACTAAATTAAAAGCTAAATATCAATATTGGGCCAAATATATATATATATATATATATATATATATTTGAAAAGAGAAATAATTTTATATATTTAAGTTAGCAATACATCAATAGAAATATAAATACAAATTTGCTAAAATCAATAAATGATAAAACAGTGAAAAAAATTTACAATACCTTAATAAATAGCATAATAAATCGGCTAAATATCTACAAATTTGATAATAAATCAGTATAAAAAAATATTTTTAATTTAAAAAATTTGGATATTAATAATACCATAAATCTAACCAACTATTATAATTATGATAATTGAAAAATATATAAAAAATAAAAAATGAATAAAAATTTGAAAACTAACCTTATAAGTGATAAGAGAAATTTCTATGTAACAAACTTTGTTTTTTTATTACTTTTAGCTCATCACTTGTTTTTCTAACACCAAATAAAAAAATTATAGATTTGACAAGCAGGAAATTAAGAAAGTAAAAGTAAAAGGTGAGTGAGTAATTAAAAAGAAATATTAAAGATTAAAAAAAAGAAAAGTAGAAAATAGAAAATAAAATAATAAATACTAAAAAGTAAGTAATCCCTTAGTATTTTTTTAAAATTTTACTATGTAAAATATATAAAACTAAATTTGATTTTTAAAGTGGAGATGATATATAAATATATATATATATATATATTATTTATGGACTAAATGAGGAATTTGAAAATATTTTAGAGGGCTGTTGAGGGCAAAGAAAGAGTAAAATATGAGTGAATAATTAAAAAGAAAAATTAAAGATAAAAAATTATAGAAAATAAAAAATAAAATAAGAAATACCAAAAAATAATTAATCCCTTAGTATTTTCTTGAAAGTTTACTATATATAATATATATAAAATTAAAATTGATTTTTTTAAGTGGAGGTAATATATATATATATATAATTAATTTTCTAAAAACTAAAAGAAGAATTTGAAAATATTTTAGAGGCTGTGGGGAAATGCTAAATGAAAAATAGAACATACCTATTAATTATCTCCCAAGGCCAAACACAAGTTAACAGCTTTCTCTGTGCTTTCTTCACTTTCACTTGAATAGCTATCATCCCAAGTTCCTTTGTGTCCTTTCACCGAGGTGTGAACACCAACGTTTTTAATTTTACTCTTTTAAGTGATCTTTCTCTATAATAATTATAAATAAAAAAAAAACTCAATGTTTAAGAAATTATATATATATATATATAATAAGTAATTTTTAGTGAAACTTTAAAATAAAATTTAATAATATGATAATAAAGATAAATCTAATTTTCAATTTGAGTAGAGTACATTTTTCAGAAATTTTTTTACACACCCACGATAACCGCTTATTATTTTTCACTTCCAAAAAATAAAGTATTTCGCTCTGAAAATAGCAACCGTTTGCTTGGAAAGAGCAATCCACCTAAACTCAATCCGAACGTTAAAACCGCCTCTCATCTCTCTCTCTCCTTCTCTCAGTTTATGTACACAAATATTACATATATGAATTTCCTGGCGATTATCGCATCACATTCAAAATCCAAATATCCTTTCTCTGAAAATTTCCAGAATTTCCTCAAAATCTAATAAAACCAACCACAAAAACAGTCCAAAGCTAAACACAGCTTCACACATGATCAACAAGTAACAGACTCGGACTCTCTCTCTCTCTCTCTCTCTCTCTCTCTCTTTCTGCACACAAACTCAGCGACCCAAAGACAACAATGGCGATGGCACCCCAGCCCCTTGGTAGATCAAAATCACTACACACCTTCTCTTTCCCTTGCTTGAGATGGGGTAACCAAAGAGTTCTTAGATGTGTCAAAGTCTCTGATCATCACCTTCATGCATCTTCCTCTTCGATTCCTAATGGATTTCAATCCAAACCCGCCAATGTTTTTGCTCAAAAGAATTATAAAGCAATCCAAAGTCAACAGAATCTCGTTTCTCCTGATCTTAGATTCAATGGAGGTGCTAAGCTGTTGAAGGTTTCTCTTCTTCTTGAAGAAGAGCGAGGTGGTAATGATGATTCTGCTAGGCCTCGGAATTTGAGTACCAGAAGGGCAGCGTGTAAGGCGCCTTTACAGATTCAAGATAAGAGAAATATTGATTCTCCGGGAAAAATTTTGGAAATTGATTTCCCAAGGAGAAATGGAACTTCGTTGGTGAAGAGGCAGAGTTTGGAGCTTGACAAGGAGAGAATCAAGTTTTCTATTCCCTTGTCAAAAGGAGAAATTGAGCAGGATTTCATGGAAATGGGTAAGATTAGGCCACCAAGGAGACCCAAAAGGAGGCCTCGAATCGTGCAGAAGTATTTAGACGTAAAGATTTTTGGGGGGTTTTTTTTTCCCTTTCTTTCTCTGGGGCTATGTTTGCGGGGAAATATGGCAAAAAGTAGAGTTGTAGATTTTGATTATTCAAAGTTTCTCTTTGGTAGTGATTAGTTAAACTCAGTTTTTGAACCACTTGATGTAGAATTAAAATGGGAAAAAAACTATGTACCAAAAAAAAAAAGGGACAAAACTTTGGGTTCTTTTCTTTTTGAGGAAATTTCAACATCTTCGTTTAAATTATTTTTTCATAATTACTGACAGTATTGTTTTTTTCTTTTTTCATTTTTGCTGAATTTTTTTTCTTTTTTACTGTTTTTTTCTTTTTCTTCTTCATCCTCTTTTTTTTTTTTTTTTCCGGTGAACTTTCCTCAACTATTTTTTTTTCTCCATCATTTTTTGCGTAATCATCTTTTGACTCGATGTAATGGAAGAATATGTTCATTTACAATTGGGCTATTGAATATTGTTTGGAATTGTGAAGTTAAAAGAATGTTTTTCAGTTTGTTGAATTTTGTATTTAAAATTTCAATAGAATATAGGGTTTTGAATTGGATTTTGAATTTAAATTTTTCAATTCGTTGAATTTTGCAATGGGTCGGTTGGTTGATTATTTGGAATGAATTATAGGTAAAAACTCAAGAAAGTTAATATCTAATTGTGCTTTCGCCAAGTATAAGAGCGATATATTGTTTTCTATTTTCTTTTTAAGTTTTTATTTTTGAAATTTCAAAATAATCTAATTAGAGAATTTTTCAGTATGGATTCAATATTTTGTGAATTGAAATTTGGAGCATGGGAACTTTTGATGGATAGAAGGGTTTTTGACTTAATGGGATAAAAAGAATATGCTTATTTGGGATTTGACTATTGAATATTGTTGGAAATTGCTTGATGAGTTGGTCAATTATATTATTCTTCTTCTATTTTTTTTTTTTAAAAAAAATCACTAAAATATTTCTATAGTATATCCAAAGTATATCGGAGATATTCTCATATAATTTTTCAAGGTATACCCAAAATATTTCCAAAATATATTCAAATATATCTCCAAGGTATGCTCAAGGTATACTATACTTTATAACATTTATTTACAACTGTTTTATGTCCAAGGTATTTTCAAGATATACCCAAGGTATGCCCAAGATATACTGAACTTTATAGTTTTTGTTTACAATTGTTTTAGGCCCTAGGTAGGTATACAAAAATGTTTTGTTTGAGATTTTTGTGATGTTTTGAATTTTGATTCAATTCTATTATTATTATTCTTCTTTAATAATCAATTCCTTTTGTTCTCATTCTTTATTGGTAAAAATTGAAGCAAGATATTCTCAATGTATACTGAAGATATATTGTCCGGGCATATTTTGGGGTGATTTTGAGATTTAGGTACTGTTATAATTTTAAAAAATTGATTTCGGTATAATTGAAAAATACTTTGAACGCCGGTAAAAATGCAAATATGTACTGTTTTTTGTATTTTTGTAAAATTCCCTTTCTTTTTCTTGTTAGCTAAATGGAAAAATGTGAATATGTTTTATAGTTCTCTTTCCGTTTTTCGCTTCCTAGTTTTGATCTATACATTTGAATCTAATTTGCAGTAAGAATCTCTTGTTTGCATTTTGCTTATGGTAATCTGCAGTCAATCTTTCCGGGATTGTGTCTAACAGAAGTTACACCAGATGCATATAAGGTTCCTGAAGTGCCAGAGTCATGAGAAATGATGATCTATATTCTCTTTATTGGTGCTCTCCCATCTTTGTCCTTTCTTTTATCTTTGTTCTTTTTTTCTATTTTGATTTCCAATTCATCATGTTTGTTTGTTTGTTGCTTTTTCTGTTTCCTTTCATTTTCTTATGGGAATTGTTTTGACTATTAGATATGGCATTTACTGGTTTTGCAGGTGGAGATTTAGAAGTATTGCAGTTTTTCTGACAAATTTCTTTTGTTCTGCTTGCTAACACTTGTGCATTTGACCTCAATTAATGGTAACACTGCACCATCTTTGTAAATTCAAAATTTAATCAAATAAAGTTTAAATGCCGGTTACTTTTGTTAATTTTTGTTGAGGTACTATACCATTGCCTAATTCCCCTTTGGCATGAGAACACAGTTGCTTTGGCTCTTTGTATGGACGAAGTTCATAGATGTGTAGTTCACACTCAGCACAGTTAACTGTACTACATCTTGATTTAAAGATGATATTTCATAATCTTGTGAGTACATTTATTTCACATTATGGCGTTGCTAGGAAAAGAAACCTATACCACTGTATGACAAGATAAATATCTGATGTACTTAAATAGTTCAAAAAAACTTGAGCAATTTCTAATTTGAGATGACTGCTCCATTCTGTGGTTTATGCTTCTCAGTTAGCAACTGTTAGTATTTGTTGCTCTGTTCATTTTCATATATCAGATGCTATAGACATGTTGGAGTTCCATTTTCTTGAGATAATTTTCTATTTAAAAGAAAGCTACCAAATAACATTGTGAGAGCTCATTCATGGTGTCTCGGACTATTTACCTTAATATTTGAGTTTATATGTGAAGCTTCTTCTTATGCATGTCAAAAGGTATTGCTGTAGTAACCTTGATTGAATATGAATACATGAAGATTTAGTTAAACAATATTCAGATCAATTGTACCGAACTCATTTACGTTTAGCTGAGTTTAGAAGATTATGTTCGATTTAAAGTTATGTGGCTTATTGTAAGCTTAAGGGAAATTGTTTAAAACCTGCACTTTAGTTAATTTATCCAGTTCTTCGTTGTAATATTTCCCTTAGAATTATTTTTGCGGTGCTGGGAATAGAGAATAGTGTTATCAGTAGTGTGTATGCCCTAGTACATTCACTGCTTTTTATATATTAATTATTATACCACAAATGACATATGTATATTTCACATTCGTAATAAATAAATATTCAAGTTGTTGATTATATTATGAATGCAGTAGTTAATATACTATGAAATATACGGTCCTTTGATTATATACAGATAATTTATTATTAAGTTGTTGATAATAATGAGATAAATATTTCTGGTAAAAGATAATATTAAAAATGTTCATAACTGGTATAGGATAATGAATTGGACATTCATTGAACCTCTAGGTTATCACATAGTTTTTTTTTGAGAAATCTCATTCTCCATGATATAATGATATCTAAATAAATCAGTGAGTTCTTAAATAGTTAATGGTATCGAATAGTGACGTCGGATAATAACTGCACAGATAATAACTGCACATCTAGTACTATCTGTGCAGTTATTATCTTGGTCATAATATATGAGTCTTATATGACTCGAAATCCTTTGACATGAAGTGTCAAGACTATCCTTTTATGGATAGCTGTGGAGGTGTTCTTCCCTTATACTGGGCTATCCGCGCTTGGTAATTAGACTCGTAGTTACCACAGTTAGTCATGTAGTGAGATATGAGATTACCAACAGTAGGACTCGTTACCCTGTAGCACCATGACAAGATCCTAATGGAGTTGATATTTTGGTTCTGATAAAATAAATTCCTAGCCAGAAGAAATATGACTTATTCAATGTAAGATTGAATTATTAATTAGATTAATAATAATAAATCTTATTTTAATCAGAACGCAAATTATCACTCATTAGTATATTGACTAATAAGGTTTGACATGCTGTGATCCTAATCAATATCGGAATCATAACAAGAGAACTTAATATTATAATTTAGAGGTCAAAATAATATTTGTGATTTTATTAGTAATTAAAAAGGAGAATTCCGGAAGAATATTTAATATATCCGAGTATACGAGAAATTCGGAAATTGTGTTCGATATAATATTAAGAAGTTAATATTATATTTCCGTTCTGATAAAATTAATGACCTTATAAGTCACACCCAAAATACATTATTAGTATAGTCCATATAAAGATGTGATAAGTAATTTAATTAAGAATTAAATTAGAAATGATCACATATTAACTATTTCTCTTATTTATAATTTTAATTAAAGTGTTAATTAAAATTATAATAATTTAATTAAGTTATTAATTAAATTAACCATATTGGTATATTAAAGTAATCACCATGGTTAAGAGAATAGAAGAAAAGATTGATTCTATGATTAATGATGGTAGCTAGAAAATTAGCTATACAATTGTTACACCATCATTGTATCATAAATTACACCAACCTCATTTAATGAGGTTGAAAAATTGATTCTGTGTGGCCACTTTTGCTCTTTAATCACCTTCTTCTTCATTCCTTTCTTCTTAATCTTCTTCGGTGAGTTAAAATTTCAATTTTCGTTTGGTTTAAAAATTTCTCTCGAGCAAAAATAGTTTTTATTCTAAAATTTTTCTTTTTGCTCTAAAATTTTTTTTTCTCTCATATAGTATGAGTATTGAAAGAAAATATTGAAAAAAAATTTCTAAAGTGTTAGTAACTAAAAATTTGCCAGAAGAAGAAAATTAGTGATCATATATCTGGAATCAACAAAAAAATTTCATCAACGCAACTAAAACTTTTGGTCTTTTTACTTGGTTTGCACCTTGGTGAATTCGGTGATAAAATGTTTGTTTTAATCATTTTATTTTTCATTTTGTTCTTAAAAATCATAGGATGATATAGGCAAAATGAATTTTGTTCATAAAAGTTAACAAAATATGTTTTGTTAAAAGTTATGGATAAATGCTATCATGTTATACAATATTTGATTGTATATTTCGATAAAATTAAAAATTTTTAAAATATATAATTTTGACTTAAATTAAGAGCTCCCTTCAATTCAAATAATAAAATAAGTTCCGTGCTGCGATCCGACAAATAGAATATTAAAGCAAATGGTGGAGAGCACTTTCCAGTTCATTATTCACATTCAATAGATGGTCATTACTGGAGGAAGTTGGTTCATGAATAAACGGCTGTTTCTTGGTGCCTCATTAGACAGAGCTGCTGCGGAAGTTTACTATGAGTGTTAGTAAGCATGAGGTGCACAAGAGTCTGTAGTAGTCAACTAATTGTGTGCGTCCAGCTGAAATTTTATCAATGCTTCGTACGGTTCCAAAATCACTTTTTAACTTAGTACTAGGGAACTCAGTGCCTCTTATTGTTTAGAAATTCAATTTGAGCGCTCTATTTTTACTGTTCATGGTGAGTGCATTCAGCTGTGTCGTTTCTCAAAATGCAGAAGTTTATTATTAGCCTTTGGAAGAACTTTGATACTCAAAACTAATCTAAAATAAAATCATATGCCAAAATTAACATTATATTACATGGGTTTCTGTTGCATTGTGATTTTATATGAAGTGCCTGGAGAGTTGCAAGGGTCATTGTGTTTCAAGAAGGGGAGTTATAGTTCCATAAGATATCAATGATTTTATCGGCTCAGGGTTGCATATAGTGTAGCAAGACTGCAAATAATGCAGATGCGGAGCAAAAAGATTAGTTAATGCTGCTGCTTTCGTCTGTCTTACAACAACTAGAGGAATTGGCCAAGAGAAATTCTGTTGTACTTATAGTAAAGACTGGTTATAAGGTCTATCTTGTTAAATCTTACTTCTACCTTCAATTTGAAGAAAGCTTCCTGTTGCACATAAAAAGCAAGTTACTGCATTTGCTTCTTACTTCATCATTATTGGTAAATTTCATTTGCATAAGATCTTCATCTGCATTTGACCATTTAAAACCTCGGTACCTTGTTAGGCCACCTTCATCTCAAAGTTTACCTAGCTTATAGGTGAGCCTTATTGACTCAAAAATACTGAGACATTTTGCCGCATTGGAAGACTATGCACCTTATACCAACCGCTGCTGTTATCACCTGTAGATTCAAATTTAGCGTTGTCCTTTTGCAAATTTGTTAGTGATCGGTGCTTATATTGATATTTTCATCTATGCTGAAATATTTAGTTATGGGAACTTCTTGCTGATTACTGAGTTGCTTGCCATAAAAGATAGTTACTGAATTGAAAACGTTTTCGAGTTAGGTTGGAGATGGGTACAGAAAATCAAAAGCTGGAAACTGTTTTTGCTGTGTTATATAGAAGATGGACTGTGAAAATTGCTGGACTTTTGGACCTTCAATATTGTTTGTTGATTCTCTTTGAGGCTGGTTAAGTTGAAATACTAACACTCATGCTGATGTATTTTCATAAGAGACTGGTTAGTGGTTACTATGTTTATTAGGCTGATCAAGTTTGTCTTTGGTTTTATTGACAATTTAATGAATTGATTTGTATAGATCAGCACACCCAGAAGAAATTCTATTATTGCAAGACAAGGGAGGTGTAAAAAATTGAATTTTTTTTTAATTTTTCGAAAATATCTTTTCACGAATTTAATTAATTCAAATCATGGAAATAATTTGTGTAGCAGAAGAAAAATCTGGTATTTTTTATCCTAAACTATTTGATAGATTGTAAGCAGCGATCCATTATTGATAGTCCACACGTCTGTACAATTCGCATCCATATTTTTATCATGATATATATATATATATATATATATATATATATATATATATATATATATATATCAATACATGTCTGACTCGCATTTAAGGCAACAACCCCATTAAGAAATTGACTGTAATTAGATTATAATCTAACCCCAAATAAAACTTTGATTAAGGACATGTCAGGAAATACTATCCTCTTCTAATTTTATGAGGTTTGCTAAACTAATAAACCCTATAAATAGACAATGTTACGACAAGTACACACTACAGGAGAGAGACGTCAAAAGAAAAACGTGGCCCATGTCTTAAGATTTTGATTAGATTAGCAACAGCTGAGGCCAATGCAAACAAATAAGAAAAGTTAGGTTGCTAAGCTCAATATCGTACCCTATAAATAGACAATGTTACGACAAGTACACACTACAGGAGAGAGACGTCAAAAGAAAAACGTGGCCCATGTCTTTAGATTTTGATTAGATTAGCAACAGCTGAGGCCAATGCAAACAAATAAGAAAAGTTAGGTTGCTAAGCTCAATATCGTCAAAAATTCTTGACTATTGTACGGAACAGACGCATTTTGGAAGTATTTTTTCCTTCCAATATTTTCCTATTGAGCCTCCCTCGTTCCTTTATCAAACATAATTATGTGAATAGGATTTTAACGAGATCTAATATGTAATGTAAATCAGTTCCACTTTTTCAGTCCAAATTCAACTCGATCTCTTGATATGAATATATTTAAAACTTGGAATGAAACATTTTATTTTTCAATGAATCTATGTGATACGAATCCATATTAATATGTAATTGTAGGATATTGGACAGTTTAGAAAATTTTGGGATTTAATTTTTCTTTTTTAATTTCATAAATAAGAAACTAAAGATAGCCCTAACTAATAACCAAGAGGCATTTCTCATATGTACATTAATAAAAACAAAGACCAAGAAAGGGTTACCTTTGAATAAGGAAAAGTGAATAGATATTGAAAAGATAAGCAGAATGTGACAAAGCCATGAAAGAAGGATACCTGTTGCTATGTCTCCTATGCTTATGACATTTTTTATTCCCTTGAAAAATTCCAAGAACCTCCTTCCATCGCTATTTATCATCTCTCTCTCTCTCTCTCTCTCTCTCTATATATATATATATATATATATAATCATTATCATATTTGCTCAACACAATTAGCTAACAAGAAGATTAACCCACATAGCTAATGACAAGATTAACTACCCACATCATGATTAACATTTACAATTAGCTAACAACAAAATTAATCACTTTCTATCATCTTGTGCACTGGGAATGGCTTTTAATTTAACAACTTATCTTCTATTTTTGTCTTTTGCATTGCGCAAAAATGATCCCAACCCCAAAAGATTTGCAGCTCCTTTAATGTAAGGAGGGGGAACATTCAAGACAGGACTAATCTTAACACCATTTCCATGAGATCCACCATAATATTTCTTTAATGGAGGCTTCTGTGGTAATGCATAGACATACGTAGTTGTGGCTGATGATTTCTTTCCTACCTGTTGCTTCTGTGAGTTTTGCTTGTTAATATCCTTACATGATATTGTTGCTTTCTGCTTCGGATATGGCACTGATCCGGTTGAATTGCTTCGCGATAGAAGTGGTAACGAGCAGATTAAACTTTTCTTGATATCACAATTCAGACTGCTGCTTCTTTTGAATCCCCAAAAAGATTTTGACTGCTTCCTTTCCTCTAATTCTGAATTCAAAATTCTAGTTTCTCTCTTGGAATTATCATTGCAAGGAAGAGGAGGGAGCGAAACTTTTGGTGAAGATTCATATCGATGTGTTTGATTCGAGGCAGACCTTGTCTCTTGAGCTTGGACCGGAAGGATCATACCATCTGCAAAAAGCTCATCTGCTAAAGAAGATTCATGGTAAATGCTGCTGCAAATGCTGAATTCAAAATCAGAATTCGATTCCAGAAGCTCCGTATCTCTTCGAACCTCATGGTGGATCAGAATATCATCATCTTCTTCAGTAAGATCATTCGAAAAAGATATTCGAGGGCTTGTTTCTGAGCACATGTTGGTATCAGTAGAAACAAATTTTCTCGGAACAGTTAGTATAGTTCAAGAAGTGGGTGAAAAAGAAAAATAAATTCAAAGATGGTTGGCTAAGTATGCCTAGACTAGCAAGTCAAGAAAAGAAAAGGAGAGAAAATTCAAAGAGACAAGAAGAGTGTGTGAGAGATTCCGAGAAAGTTCAAGAATCAGAGTAAGAATGTTCTCCTCTGAAATGAAGCAGAATTACAGAAGGAAGTTGTCTTCTGTATACAGAGAAAAAGGAGAGAGAGGAGAAGATATATAATCGGGGTGAGAACTAAATTAAAAACTGTATGGGTCATGGTAAACCTGTAAAAGAGGGGATATTTCTTAATTAAGGGTATTTAGGCAAACTAATTAAAATTTTGGTGTTTTTTTACCGAAATTTACAGATTTAAGGTGGTTTCGAAATTATTTCTACGTTTATGGTGCGTTGCGCCAGTTGGACCGGCGAGCGTGAAGGAGCCAGCAGAACAGCGTGCGCCACTTGGCAGCGTGCGCCACTTCAAGTGACGCACACAGGCGCACGCATACGTGCCACACAGGCGTGCGCCACTTGAAGTGGCGCACGCCTACGTGGCGCACCCCCTCTTCATTTTATTAATTATTTTGAAAAATTATTTTTTTAAGTAAAATTTAATAAAAATTAAGGAAATTAAATTTATAATGGGCCCTCTTCATTTTATTAATTATTTTAAAAAATTATTTTTTTAAGTAAAACTTAATAAAAATTAAGTAAATTAAATTTATAAATATTAAATTAAAGTATTTAGAATTGAAAAATACATAAAGTAATAATAATTAAGTTAAAAAAATT
>CATIWF010028441.1:0-31147 GCA_949630135.1 Balakata baccata
ATTGGTAGTCTTATGTACTTAATGAATTGTACAAGACTAGATACTGTTTATGTAGTGAGTAAATTAAGTTGATATACGAGTAATCTAGGGCTAGATCACTGGAAGGGAATTGTAAGAGTACTTAGGTACTTAAGGTATACTCGTAATTATGGACTACATTATAACAAATATCTAGTTGTACTAGAAAATTATAGTGATGCTAATTGGATTTCTAATATAAAAGATTCAAAATCCACTAGTGGTTATGTATTTAGACTAGCTGGTGCAGCTGTGGCTTGGAATCTTCTAAACAAAGTATTATAGCCAGATTCATGATGGAATATGAGTTTATTGCATTAGACAAATATGCTGAACAAGCTGAATGGCTATGCCATTTCTTATAAGATATTCTGAAATAGGAAAGTCCCGTGCCACCAATATGCATACATTGTGATAATCAATCTGTCATTAGAAGGGCATAGAGCAACATGTATAACGATAAGTCTAGACATATTCGTCATAGACACAGTACCATTAGGCAACTGCTCTCAACATGTGTTATCGCTTTTGATTATGCAAAATCAAAGGATAACATTGCAGATCCACTAACCAAAGGGTTAAATCGAGAGCAAGTTGATAAATCATCAAGGGGAATGGAACTTAAACCCGTAAGAGTATAATAAGTCGATACAAAGGAAAACCCAACATAGTTGATTGGAGATCCCAAGATCTAGGTTCAATAGGACAACCTAATTGTAAAGACGTGAAAAGATCACTGTAGGGGATATACTAAGTGAAGATTGGAAATGAGGTTAAGCTATGCTTTTTATGATACATTTGTGTAAGGTATCACCTATGTGGGAGTGAAGTGGGGCCGCTTCAAAGGAGAAGGTATTAAAATTCAATTCTCTAAAAACTCTCGCAGAACCAGGTAGATGTTCAGGGCCAAAATGAGCATAACAATGATAACTGAATTTTGTCAAGAAAGATTCCTGTATGGAGTGTATCATATTTACTCGAGAAAATTGAACAATTCAATGACATCATGTCAACTGGACAGTGGGTAAATTAAATATACTTTTATAAAGGAAGATTCAAAGGGTAACACCTACCTATCTTGTGCAGGTTTCAATCGTCAAACTCTATCACGTAGTAAGACTTTTTCATCTTACTTTTTCACCCAATTTTATTCATGTGGGGGATTATTGGAAAAATTGTGATTATGAGCCATTTTGAGAGGATAATTCGAGTGGGTCCCATAACTCCATTTTGGGAGAAAAACCCGGATATGTATTCCTTGACATGAGGACTATGAATTAATGTATTCATATGCTCAAAATGGGAGAATGTGTGAATAGAAATTGAAGCTCAAAGTAAACTCCTTGGTAAGGAGATTTAAAGGTGAAAAGTGAAGTGAGAGTTTGTTCCACATTACTAAAATTTGAAGTTAGACTTGTGTTTATATATAGAGATGCATTCTTACATGGGCAAGAAAAGTAAAATGGAAGGCTCTCTCTCGCGCGCTCAGGCGCAGGAGGGGTGCAAATCCATAGCCTGGGATAAGCCAATGCGTGGGTACGCGACCTGTGTACACGAATGTCGGCTTAAAATCTCGTGGTTCTGAACAAGCCCAATTTTTACAAATATTTTTTTTATTTAGCAACACTCCCATGTTGATCCATACGGCTAGCAGTCTGCCACACCCGTATGGATCCACATGGCTAGGCCACTGACACGCCCGTGTCGTTGTGCTTGCAGTGTGTGCAAGGCAAATCCACACTCCCATGTGGATCTACACGCCCATGTGGATTGTGTTCCAGAATGGTCTTTTGAGCTTTATATCTTTTGGAATTTCAATTTCTGATGTTTCAAAAATTAATTTCACCATTATTTGAGAGTTATAAAAACATTATTGACAGCCTTTTAAGGAAATTAAATATAATTAATCCCATGTCGTCTCCATCTACTATAAATATGTGGTTTTGACTTGAATTTTTAAGAGTTTTTTTGAAAGAGTTTACTTTGAATCTAGTTGAAGAGTTTCTTTCCTTCTTTTTCTTCTTTTTCTCAAGTGATAGAGAGTGTAACAAGTTCAAAGTTCGCTGTAAGTAGGTGTTATGTATTCAATAACTACTTGAAATCTGTTGTATCTTAAGAAACAAATGCCGGTTATCCTAAAATACCAGTGTAGGAGGTAAATTTATCTTAAGGAATCTATATGGAACACATGTCTCATATAGTTTTTCCATTTCTTTTGTTTTGAATATTGAATTAACAATTTTCCTTTTATTGTTGTTGTTCTCCTAATATTATATTATTTGCTTTATTACAGTTTATCGTTATTTCCATCAGATGCAATAGGAGAACTACATGTTAATATGTTATATAATGAACCTCCAATTGGGCGCTTTCTCTGTATGCTACAGTAATTTTAGATTTACTCCTCCCTTCTAACTCATTTTCTTGGATAAAATAGTTTATATACCAAAACTTTTGTATGTTTATTAAAAGAATAATTACCAAAATATCCAAACTATTGGACGTTCAACAATTTTAACACGCATAAAAATTTACAAAATAATATACAATATATCATTTTTATTTTAATAATAGCTACTCTTTATTTATTTATTAAGAAATGAATAAACAAACATTAAAGCTAATATATATATATATATAATTTAAACCAAAGATAAGGAGTAAATTTAACATAAAAATGAGTCAACCATAATTTTATTTTCTTTCACTTTCTTCACAATCAAACACATTTTTTTTATCATTCATTTTTCTCACTTTCCCTCTAATCAAACACAATTTTTTTTTCATTTTCTTTCTCACTTTCAGCATTAAATCAAAATACAGATGTCTTTAAAACCAGATCCAAACCAAATATGAAATTTCTTTTAAAATAAACTCATATTGATTCATAAGCTTTGCATTAGAGAATTGTCATATCAGAAAAAATCCAGATGTGTTTGCTGGGGATATGTATGGCCTTTATGGAATGTGAATCGTTGCTCTGGATGCACGAGAAGAGTATGGTCGGTCGGGTACCGATACTGATGTGGAGTGTTGTGAATACCATACTACTATGATGTCGGTGTGGAGTGATGGAAAAACCTATAAAGCTGCTAGAGAGGAGGTGATTGCAAGAAAGAATGTTGGGTAATATTGATTAATTATTGTTATATTGAATATGAGTAAAGAAGAAGTGAAGAACTGTTAACAAAAATGAATGTCAAATTGCAACTGAGTGTGAGGTTGGGGGAGAAAATATGATAGTTTTAGGCTTTCATTTTTTTTAAAAATAATTTGCTAATTATATTTTATTTAAATTATATATTAGCTCTAATATTTGTTGACTTATCTTTATTTTTGGTAAAAATATAAAGTCTAGCAGCCACATAAAATAAAATCATTGGAATTTTGATCCAAAGTTTTTTTTGAAATAAAAAAGTAGATTGTGCACTATTTTATACATATTTATAGAACGTGTCAAAATTGTTAAATATTCTATAATTTGGATATATTTTGATAATTAATTCTTTATCAAATTAGTATCAATTTCTTTTATTAAAGTGGTATCAATTTTTTGAAATTAGTTTTAAATCATGGTACTAATCACTTTTTCAATTGATTCATACTTATATAAACATAGAATTTACTGTATATGGATGCCGGATTTCTAATGGATTTGTTGTGAGTTAATTGCACCGGTGATCACTAAACTTTGTATTACTTTCATTTAAATAACCAATTTTTTTGTGATACAAAAATAACTGAACTTAATTTTTATTGTACAAAAATCACTTTTAGTTAGTTGGCTGCCCGAATGCTTACGTTTCGCAGTGAGTTGCTAGTGATGTGACTTAGTATCCGAGTAGCCTACAGTACAAAAGTAATTTTTATACAATAAAAATTAAGTTTAGTTATTTTTATATTACAAAAAAAAATTACTTATTTAAATATAAGTAATACAAAATTCAGTTACCATATATACAGTTAACTTATTTGTTGACGTGACTATACCAAAAGTCTCAAAAGTAGGTAAAATGAATTAATGATTTTTATATATGTAAAACTCTTTTATTTTGAATCAAATTGACATAAAATTTTGAAGTTAATTTTAGATTATGATATCAAATACTTTTTACTGATATAAATACTAAATTTATTAACATAGCTATTAGATTTAGTCATGTGAATATTAAAAAATTTTCAGATTTCATGATCTAAAATTTAACTTTAAAAATTTAATATCAATTGAATACAAAGTAAAATTTTATTACAGTACAAAGACTTGTGGAAAAAAAAAAAACATGTTATCATTCTAAAACGTCTACTAACACCGTTCCCCAAGTATCGTCTGCCATCGCGACCTCTCCTATTTGCCCAATCACCGTCTCAAACCCCATTCACTTCCCCTCTCCGCCACCCAAACCAAAAGCCCATATCAGTTCACTTTCCTCGTTCACCGGTGTACCAGTCCTCCAACGCCGCAAACCACCTCTCTGCCAGTAGCAACAGGTACTTGCATTCTAGCGCGTCCTTCTAAACCCTGAAAAGGTTTAGTTTTTCTCCATGCTTTCCTTTTCGGCATATTACTTTTTTGTTTCTTTTATCTTTTTTTGTTTAATGGTCTTTGAACTTATTTTATGTTCTTGATGATCAGATTACTTCTCACAAATCGAAAATTTTCACATTGGGAACTGTGTATAAAGCCTAGTCAGAGATGGTGAGTAGGTTTTTCTTTCTTAAATTTCATTTTTCAATTTGGATTCTCTTGATATCTTCTATCTTCCGAGTGGGAAAATATGGGAACAACGCAAAAGACAATAGTTTAAGCGTGAGGCTCCTAATTTCCCGTTGCTATCCCTTCTTGAACTGTTTTGTTTAGTTGTTGGTGGAGTAAGCATTTAAAATGAAATATTCTCGGTGTATAACTTGCAAACTTATTAGTAAACCAATTAGACTTCTTTTCTTTCTTTCTTTTTTCCCCCCCTAAATAGCAACGAGATATTAGGAAATGGCTAATGAAGGCCCATGACAAAGGCAATGGCACAGCAACAAAGCCTGCACAACCTGCTTTAGTGGATACAGAGAAGAAACCTTCTGCTGCGGTGTCAAAGCCTGAAAAACCTGTGAGTATATATATATATATATAGGCTGGAAAATTTCAAAGCTTTTACTGCTGGACTATCTTGTGAGTACATGCATTCAGTTGCCTAGAATACACAGGGGGTACAGAAAATATTGTTTAGAAATTTGCATCACATTTTTGTAGTTAGAGATTTATTGGCATGTGTATTAGTGACCAACTAGTATTTTATCTAGTTCATTACATGAAGGAGTCAAACATCTGAACCTCAACTGGAAATAAAAAAGAAAAAGGAAGTCATCCAAGGTTAAGTTTTAGTTGTTTGATCTTTTCTTTCATAAACAACTAGAGCATGACTAAAATGGTTATTAGTCTAAGCTTTTGAAATAGAAGCATTACATTCATTGCTCAAATACAACTTTCTAGCAAGTAGACGATATATAATGTTCTGAAGGGACTTAATATAAACTATTGTGTGCGGTTGATTTTTGCTTAGACAAATAACTAATTTATTGCTAAGATTATAGGACAAATGCATGATTGGAAATTAAACTAATCCCTTCTCTTTTGTGAATGTGTGCGGGGTTCATGCATGTTCACTACCTGTCAAGAGGCTTGATTTGGGTAATATACTTTTGAGATATTCTTTAACTTTATGCTTCTTTGACATTCTTAGGCACAAGGAGGCCAAGAAAATTCAGGCAGAAGGAAAACTAGCAAGTATTTTGGTAAAGACAAACAAAAGCCAAAAGATGAGAAAGAAACAGAGGAACTTCCAACAAAGAGAAAAACAGAAAATGATGGTGACCAATCAGTGAAACTCCCTCCCTCAAAGAAAGTGCACAAGGATGATGATATTGATGACAATTTTGTTTTGCTGGATAAGAAGAAAATTTCTCTTGATGTCACTCCTAGTAAGAAACTGAAGAGTGGTTCTCGTAGAGCAGTTGCTCAGGAACCTATAGATAATGATGCAAGTGATGAAGATAATATTGAGGATACTCAGTCTCTTAAGACCAGTGGGAGAGGTCGTGGTGGTAGGGGTGGATCATTAATATCAACCGGTGGAAGAGGCAGAGGGGGGGGACAGGGTGGATTTGTGAATTTTGGTGAGAGAAAAGATCCCCCACACAAAGGAGAAAAGGTCTAAACAAGTAATAGATCCCTAGTACATTTAGATTAGAGTGATCATGTCTTTATGCTAACAACAGATCGTTTTTTCTTTTTTTCTTCCATTTCAGGAAGTCCCTGAGGGTGCTCCCAATTGTTTAGCTGGTTTGACTTTTGTAATTAGTGGAACACTTGACAGGTATTTATTTTCTCTTTGCTGTTCACCAGACAAATGCAAGATATATTTATTGTTTTTGTACATTATTTTTCAAAAGTATTTGCTGATGCAGTTTCTGCATATGTGTGGAATCATAATTTAGAAATTGTATTGGATGCTGGGATAGCTCAACACAACACCTCAGATTATTTTCATTTAAGTGCCTTTAGCTTTAAAATGGAGTCATACTGGCAATATATTGAACTTCTATTGTGTTTGCAGTTTGGAAAGAGAAGAGGCAGAAGATTTGATTAAACAACACGGAGGTCGTGTTACTGGATCTGTCAGCAAGAAAACGGTCATTTCATGCATCCATCCTTTACTTTTCCTGGTTGATTTGGAATTAATGTTTCGTTAGTAACATTTTCTCTATGCAGAATTATCTTTTATGTGATGAGGATATTGGGGGACAGAAATCTAGCAAGGCCAAAGCACTTGGGTAGGTTATCTAGGATCAAACATACCATGGACATGTTTCTTTTCCAGCTCCTATGCTTCATAGTTCTTACTGTATTCGTGATTTTTATTGAATTATGCAGAACTACCTTCCTTACAGAAGATGGATTGTTTAATTTGATACGATCATCGAATGTAAAAGCTCCAGTGCAGAAGGAGGCCAAGGAACTTGTGCAGAAAGCTGCATCTCTGCCAAAGAAAATTCCTCAGAAAACAGAAGCAAAGAGTATGAGTGCACTCCAAAGAAACTATTGTCTTTTTAAAATTCTTTTGGCAAATTAATTAGCTTCTGATAAGGTCGATTATTTGCATGTTGATTGTTTGTTACTGGTGTGGTTTTTCTTTTCTGAGCAACAGTTCTTTATGAATGTCATGCCAGACTCTTGAATATGTCTTTCTTCTATATGATTTTTCCTGCTTCTGCCAGTGATTTTACATGCATGAATTTTGCCTCTGGAACCAGGGGTCCAGCAGCTCTAAAGCTTTCCTTGTCCTATTTAGTGTTTACTTAATTGTCTCCCCATATCTTATTTGTTGTGTGCCAGGTCAAGCTTAAAGAAATTTCCTAGCGATCCACTTCATCAATGAAAATATATAAAACATGATTCCTGTTGCATCCGGGGACTGTTACACAGAAAAATTATTGATTTGACATGATTAATTATGCTTTTGTTATATAAGTTAATTAATAACGCTTTGATGAACTAATTTGCCATTCTGTTGTCACTCTGGGAGTACATCAATGGTGTGGCACTCTTCAAAGGTTGTTTGATTTTTCTCTGATTTCTTTATTTATTTTTTCTCATTTTTAATATTTTTTTTTGCCTTTGTGAAACTTATGATGATAAAATTTTGAGAAATTGTGGCATAGAGACTCAGAAACAGCAGCACTGCACCTGTATTAAGTTGTACTCCAATAACTGAAAACTGTTGTCTTGTCATGGATGCTTCTGAATATGTGTGGTAGTTATTCAAGAAATTACCAATCAGCACATCATTTTCATGCTTTTATGCATTGTCTGGATGGAGATATTAGAGCTGATAGGAAAACCGAAAGGAAATAAATAGGAGGTATTCCTTGCCTCTAAAGATCCATGACACTTTTCCTTTATTATTATGGAAATAAGCATTATCCTTCTCATCCAATAAACCTTTCATCTGACTGTTGAGCTGTGTTGTGAAGTGATACTCTTCCTGTTTCATAATTGTTATCCTGTTAAAAGGTGAATCTTTGGAGTTGCAATTTTGTTCTATGAATGTGTTCGAGTTTAGCTGTCATACATCATAGTTTTCTTATCAGCTCAAAAAAAAAAAAAAAGAAATGAATTTAACAAAATGGTGATCAGAAATTTGTGCAGATGATGGCGATTGCTGAAGACCAAAACAGGTTTTTTTTGTATTTGCTGTTCTAACAGATTTTGAAGTTTGACTGCCTATTTCAAGAACATGGATATCATTCTTATTGGTTTTTTTTTTCTTTCTAATTATGTTAGTAGAGGGCAATATCAGTGATTGTGGTATTTTAGAAGGGGAAGCTTTATAGTTGCTGATTTTTTTATTTTTTTTATTTGTCTTAAATTTAGTTGATATCACGATATATCTTATTATCTGGTCTTTGGCCAAGTTCATAGAGGTGATGAGAATATCATATATGCTATCTTATTCAAATATTGGCTTGAATCGTGTTTTTCATCCTACATTATTTGATATGAATTATCTGGCAAAGTTTGAAATTTCGATATGAGCATGCTTATGTCCTGGATAATTGGACTCCTTTCCTTAATATGGATTGGAGGCAATAACTGATACTATCTTTGATTTTGGAGTACTACTGTCTTTCTTCTAACCTGCCTATTCTGGTGATGCAGTGACAGATATGGGTCGAAGTGATTCAATAACTGGTGCCTCTCCCACAAAGCGGAAAGAAAAACCTATCAAACATTCTGCCCTTCCATGGACAGAGAAATATAGGCCGAAGGCTCCAAATGATATTGTTGGGAATCAATCGCTTGTATGTTTATTAATCATTAACTTTCCTGATTTGCTGTAGCTACTCAAAACTTATCTGTTATTTTTGAATTCCTCAAAGTGTTCTAATTAACATATGCTATATATTTGATGTAGGTTAACCAACTTCATAGTTGGTTGAAAACTTGGAATGAGCAGTTCCTTAATAGTGGAAACAGGGGAAAAAACAAGAAACAATCTGATTCTAGTGCCAAAAAAGCTGTGCTAATGAGTGGGACGCCTGGTATAGGGAAAACATCAGCAGCAAAGGTGATCTGTCAGATGCTTGGTTTTCAGGCAATTGAGGTTGGCATTAGCATTTTAGATGCTAGTTTCATTGAGCAATGAATTTTTCGAAGAATTACTTCAGTACAACTTATGTTGCCTTATGCATGTGTCCTTTATATATTGCTTCTTCACATTCTACATGTGTCTTCTAGGTAAATGCTAGTGACAGTCGAGGAAAGGCCAATGCCAAGATTAACAAGGGAATTGGTGGAAGTAATGCGAATTGTATAAAGGAACTTATTAGTAATGAAGCTTTGAGTGTTGGCGTGGATAGGTTGATTTTGCATTTCAGTTTCTTCATTGTGTAGTGGAATTTTTACCCACAATTTATTTTGATTGTTGTGAAAATTTAGGTCAAAGCATCAAAAAACAGTGCTAATCATGGATGAAGTTGATGGAATGTCTGCGGGAGATAGAGGTGGAATTGCTGATCTTATTGCCAGCATAAAGATCTCCAAAATCCCTATTATTTGCATATGTAATGATCGTTACAGTCAGAAACTAAAAAGTCTGGTTAATTACTGCTTGCTTCTCAATTTCAGGAAACCTACAAAACAACAGGTTTATGTTCTTTCCTTTTGCATGTATATAATTGATTTTTTAAATTATTTGTCTGTGATTATTTTTTTCTCAATGGTTTAAGAGGATATTTGCAGACTATTAGGTGCGTAGTCTTAATAATTCTATTGGACAAGGACATGTAGTTTCATGCAATGCTTGATGATCTTTTTTATGATGGCTTATGCCATGGTCATTGATGTTAAAGAGGTGTGCCTTAGACTCGATGCTCATCAGGCTCTAAGTCTCGACATCTCAGCTGATGAAAGGCGTGCTCTCTGCATGAGGCCTTGTGCATTTACTCGAGCACAAGGCACATAAAAGATGTGCCTTGTTCACATTGTCAATTGTTTGCTTTCTTGTTGTTGTTATTATGATTTGAATGTGGTGATACTGACAAAAAGTTTTTGAGTTTTATGATGAATAAACCTTATGGTTGCTTTATGGATATTGCTATTTAGGAGTAAGATTATCTTTTCAGGTCTCTTAAGAATCATTATTTTAATCTTTGTTTTGAATTTTAAAAAATATGAATGCTAAGTTTGCATATTTTTATTGTTATTCTTATTAATAGTTTTATTATCTTAGATTGTTTGTTTATATTTGGAAATTTGGTCTTTTTTGTTAGAACTTTTTTTCAACTAATCTGTTTCTACTTTCTAGCACTCGTCGCATAGGGTCTAGAACCCTTTAGTGTCATTGTGCACGTAGCATCTTTCATATCTATCACATTTTTATTTTGTTGGGAATTTTTTTATTTACAAAAATGCGTTGTTGCAACCCATTGTTGTAGTTGGAGAAATGTTTAGCTGTGTGCAGCGTTCTTATAAATTCTATTTACATAAAAGTCAAATTTTTAGTAGCAGTATTTCTGGTTTTCTGGATGAATGAGAACCTGGAGCATGGGCCCTTTTGACAGCTGGAAGGAACTCTTACTGATACTCCACCTGTATTGTAATCAGTTAAGACGTATTTGTCTTGGAATGTATTGTAGCTATTTAATATTCCACTACGTTTTATTAAGAACTGAAATCAAGCTTGTGGAAATTTTATTACTGAAAATTTGTTAGCTGAACATTTTTAACACCCAAAAAATTAAAAAAAAGCTGAGAGCTACAATATTATTGAATTAGTAATTGCTGCAGCTTAGCTCTACATATGAGGTATATATTTGTAAAGAAACAAGAATGAAGAGAAATCAATAATTTCATTGATAGTAGAAAGCTCTATATATACAACTCTAAATATAAAATAGGAAACAATACAAACTAGAAAATAAATCTCTACCTATCCCTAATTGCATAAATTAAGCTCATTAAGAATATTATTCAAATATCTCCCAATATCTCACAAAGTATCTCAAGTTGGAGCATATATATTGATTATGCCCAACTTGTTACAGATGTAAAAAACAAAGAACTCTAAAACCTGTAACACAAAAGGCCTCACATCATGCTATTGTAGACCCAACCAGACAGAAAATGTCATACGAACCGACAAAACCTATAAATACAAAAGGCCTCACACCACACCAATGTAGATCCAACCAGGTAGGAGAGGATGTCGTACAATCCGAGGAGAGTCAAGCAATACATACCGACAACAAATGTCACTCGACAAAGGTGACCTAAGAAAGTACACAGTCTGCTCTTAAGGGTAAAAAAACAAAATGGATCATTCGTGGTAACTCAACTATGATAAAGAGATATTCACTTAGGCATAACTCTCGGATCGATTTCTAGGTAAGGTTCCATTGGAGCCCATGGCTCTGATACTATGTAAAGAAACAAGAATGAAGAGAAATCAATAATTTCATTGATGGTAGAAAGCCCTATATATACAACTCTATGAATATAAAATAGGAATCAAATATATAAAGAATAGGAAATAATACAAACTAAGAAATAAATCTTTACCTATCCCTAATTACATAAATCAATCGCACAAGCCTCGAGAGTGAGAAAGGAGATGGGTTTCATGGATACCATTATAGCCCTAGTAGATCTGTACACTATGGGGAGTGGAGTAACAAAGGGGACCATTCTAGTGAAGCTAAGCCCAATACCCAATTTGAGCCCAAAGCCCAATTGAACCAGAAGCCTGTTACAAACCTCATAGATCCAAATTGATATGTTCTAGGTAACCCTAATTCTGCTGCTGCTTCTTTTCTTCAGAGAAACCAAGGAACCCGCAACCTCTCAAGAGCTGACCTTGAAGATCGACGCCGGTGGGGCCTGTGTTTCCAGTGCAACCAGTCGTACTCATCTCAAGATTGATTCCCTCAAGGACAAGTCCGAGTTACCATTATCAGTGATGATGAGGAACTAGATGACTTGGGCGAAATAGTGGCGAGCGAGGGCAAAGAAGCTGCGATTCCTTCAGTAGAAGGAGAGTGTCAGTTGTTGGATGTCTTGGAATTAGCAGTCTTGTTTGGATCAACTTCCAAAACCCTCAAATTGCAAGGAGCACTCCTGGGTATTCGATTGAGGTGTTAATCGACAGCAGGGCGACCCATAATTTCATCTTCAGTAAGTTAGTCAAAGCTTTGGGTTTGTCTGAGCAGCCTTTTTTTTGAGATTTTGATTAAGTTAGGGAATGGACTTAAGGTGTGGGTTACTGAAAGATGTGAAGGCTTGTCAATTTAGTTGGGCGAAGGTAAGTACTATTGTGAACTCACTGCTTTGGTTTTCGACCTTGGCAATTTGGATATGGTGTTGGGAATGGAGTGGTTAAATTTGTTGGGAGAGGTTATTCGTAATTGGCAGCAACATTCTATGCGATTTTGGTATAGAGATTGGCAAATAGAGTTAAGGGGTATGAATTCTAAGCAAGATCAACAAGCTTTTCTTTGGGAATGGTTGGCAAGGATACTGGGAGGTTTTCAATTGTCTAAGGGCAGCTGAGATAGAAATGGAAATGTTCAGGTTGGGGATCCACAATTACTTGTCTTTCAGGCTTCTTTAGTGAAGCCAGCCGTAGTTACTCACAGTGTACATGCTGCCTTACCAGATGATTTGGCATTAGAGGTTCCTGATAACCTTCTTCCCCTTAAAATCCTTGCTACTCTTGCAGTTTAGCAACATGGTGATATGGTTAATCGATTATTAATCCATTGGTGCGACAAGCCAGTTGAAGATGCTTGTTTGGAAGATGAATTGGTTATCTGCAGTCAATATCCACAATTCTGTCTTGATGACAAGACTGCTGTTGATGGGGTGGGCAATGATAGGAAACGGATACAAGGGTTGGCTGAGGCAGCAGGGAATGTTCCCATACGGGTAGCACATGCCATGTGGAAAGTGTATTCTAGAAGGACAGGTGGAGTTAGGAAGAAATGGTAGAATGGTCCTTGAGGTCTGTTGGTTTGTTATAAAGAATAGTTGGCTGGGAAAGATGGATCATCTTTGGGGAATTTCTGTTGGAAGGTCTCTAAGCTTGCTTGGAGAAGGGGACTATGTCCTTGGGTTGTGAGAGTTGCTCCTTAGAGTTTGCTTTCCTTCTTCTTTACTATTTTCTATCTTAACTTCTCCATTGTAGATATCATTTAGCCATTCATGAATATCAATATAGCTTGAATCTTCTATTCATCCCTTGTTGCCTTGTTGATATTTGCTGCTGAGTTGTGTTGTTTGGATAGATTATTCGGCTAATTGCTAACAAAGGGCTATTTGGTCTTTTAGTCACCAGAATTCGGTTATAAAAGAAGGGGAAGAAGGGACAAGGCTGACTTTGGTATTTTGGAATCATTTAGGTCTTCAAGTTGCTTGAGAAAGGGAGTTGCTCCTTGGACTCTGTGTTGCACAGAGATTATCCTTGTTTGTTCTTTGTTTCTTGCTTATTTTCCTTTTTCTTATTTTCGTTTCTTCGTTGTAGCTGCTCAAGCAGTGTCGATATTACATTTTTAGTATTAAAGACAAACTTCCTTATTGCTTATCTCCAGTTTTCTTACTTGTTCTTTACTGTTGAGGTTGTTGGTTTCTATTATTTGGTCCGACCTGACGGATTCCATGGGGAAGAAGGACAGTGCGACAAAGATAGGGATTGAAGCTCGCCTTGACGCTCACGACGAACATATTTGCCACATCCACGAGCAATTGGCAGCTTTAAAACAACATATAACAACATTTTAGCTGAGGCAGTACAACACCAAATGCAGATGATGCTACACCAAATGCAGATGATGCTAGACCAGATGCAAATGGTGGAGAGCCATTTGTTGTGGAAGCTTCAAGACCGAGAATATGTCATGAATACTGACAAAGAGGTAGAAAGGGAAGAGTAGGTCACGTGGTTGTCACTTGCTAATCTGCTGAAGAGGCTGACCTTCTCACAGCCGCTGAGCTCTGAAATGAAGCAAGTATGAGATGGAGAAGGTTGAGGCAGGTCTAGGGATGGGTACAAGTTAAGCTAAGGAAGTGGGTTTTGGGCCATGGGCTTCAGATCTACTGCTGGGTTTAAAATCTCTACCCACCACTCAATAGAGTTCAAACTTTTGGCTTACACTACAATACCCAGTTACCCATTGTGGAGGAAGTCACCAATCAAACGTTACTTGGCTTACTGCTGGCACAACTCAAAGCTCCCGAACCCTACCACTTGTTCACCGATGAGGATGCCATCTCTTGACCAGAGAAAAACACGCTCGACACCGGAAAAGGCCTTCCGTTTTGGAGATGACCGTTCTTGCCACTCTCAATCGACTGCCTTCCACGCGTCGAGCATATCCTTACGGTTTCCTCCTTACCCACACATCTGGGGATGTGACCTCCACAGCTGCTGTTGCTACTAAGCTTCCGAGGAAGGGAGAGCAGGTTGAAGGTGATTACATGCAGACCACCATTCTCCTTAATCTGATCAGGCTAGGTTTTTGGGCCACCAAGTTTTACCAACTGCTGGATCCTCGCCCAATTTCACTGCCACAGACCATCTCAACCTGGTACCCCCCCCCAATTCAACATCGCGTGATGAGCATCCTTTCTTTCCCACTGAAAATGAACAGGAACAGCTTGAAGAAGGTTTCCAGTGTTTAAGGACAAGACTGTTTTCAGGGGGGAAGTGATGATAGAAAATTGCTAGGGCTTTAGGAACATTCTAGAATTAGGGCACCTTAAGGATTATGAAGGGCTATTAGGCCTTTTAGTCACTAGAATTTGGTTATAAAAAGAGAGGGGAAGAAGGGACAAGGCAGACTTTGGTATTTTGGAATCATTTGGGTCTTCAAGTTACTTCAAGAAAGGGAGTTGCTCCCTGGACTCTGTGTTGCACGGAGATTATCCTTCCTTGTTTTTTGTTTCTTGCTTATTTTCCTTTTTCTTATTTTCTTTTCTCCATTGTAGCTGCTCTAGCAGCGTTGATATTACATTTTCAATATTAAATACAAACTTCCTTCATGCTTATCTCTAGTTTTCTTACTTGTTCTTTATTGTTGAGGTTGCTGGTTCCTATTAGAAAATGTCAATCTCTGTGTGAAGCCACCTTCCTATGGCAAAGAAATTCGAGGGGAAAAGAAAAAGAAAAACTAAGTACACAAACCATTTGTGTGATTGTTCTGTGCAATTAGGGGGGAAAAAATCTGTTTCACTAGTGACCTGCCAGAAAATTATGGATGCATGCGCATTTTCTATATCAATATTACCTCTTAAGAAGGGAGCTAAATATCTTGAGGCTTGCCGATTTCGAAGATAGAACTAGTTCAATGTATTTATTTGTTTTGAAGATAAGGTTTGTGAATATGTGCATTTTGTTTGTAATTCTGTGTGGGATGCAATCAATTTGTTCACAAGGAGACAATCTTATTTAGTGCCTAGACACTCAACCATGACCTTTTTCTTTCATGCAATCAAACACTTGGTGGCTCATGCTTTTAGGGTGTTCTCTGTGGCTGTATGCATCTAAAATTCTTGTCTGAATCTGTTAGTTTTTTAAACTTTTCCTTGTATACTTTGTGTTTTGGGACTTCTTTTGAGAATGCGAGGTAGGTTTTAGTGAATTTCATTCCAACACCATGGGACAATCAATCCAATGTGAAGTGGAAATCTTAGACCTTATCCCAGTAGTTCAATAGTGTAAGGTGTGAATGGAGGATTTCAAGTTAACGCTAATTGCATACAGAAGATGGCTTTCAATTTAGAACTTTCTTTATGTAGTCATGCATCCTTATCAGTGGCATGATTTTTTATGTTATGCTATGAGTTATTTGTGCACAATTTGTAGGGTTTCAATTTGAAATGCATCTGTGTGTGCAAGCACTTGCTTTTTGTTGCATCATGTATGCATATGAAGTATAGATCACAGATTTTTCTAAGCTATGCATCTCATACTGTTACGTCTTTTGAGACAATTAATGTGGTATATGATATTGTTGAGAATGAATTTGGTTCGTGGCAGATGGCAAAGAGGTTAATGCAAGTTGCAACTGCAGAAGGCCTTCAAGTTAATGAGGTGTCATTTCAAAATTTTTGTGAATTCCTTAAGTTGTATTTTGTACTATCTTGGATCATTAATATGTAGTTTTGTATCAACTTATTCAATCTCTTTTCCTAATGTGGTCTTAATTGCAGTCACTTGCTCCAGTGGTTTGTCAATCACATGTTTCATATGATTCCATAATTGCTTAGTTGTTAACTAATAGAATAAGGTTTTTTTTTTTCCTCTTTTGTTTTCTAGATTGCTCTTGAGCAACTTGCAGAAAGAGTGAATGGAGATATTCGCATGGCAATCAACCAATTGCAATATATGAGCCTCTCCATGTCAATCATTAACTGTGATGATATTAGACAGCGCCTTGTTAGCAGTGCAAAGGATGAAGATATTTCTCCATTTACAGCTGTTGACAAGTATGTATTTGATGATCCCATTTGTTATCAGTACACCCATATGCTTCCTGTTTCCAGGCTATATGACATCTTCTTGGAATAATTATTCTTGTTGCCTTTCATTTTCTAAAACAAAAGATTGAATGCCTATGCTTTGCCGTGTTCTAGGCTCACATAATGTTGTAATATGATTTCCTCAAAAAAAAAAAAAGTAGTGATATGATGAATGATCTTGTGATTTTTAATGTTGTCCATCCCACTGCAAAAATGTGCAAAATATGTTTGTTATGTTGGATAGGTTCTGGTAACTTAACTCCACTTTGACATTTAATTGTTTGATTATGCACAAGGACTGTGCTTCAATTTTTTTTTGTAAGGAAAGAAATAGATAGATTGAATATGCTGATGTGCATTAATATCATGCTTTTTGCACTATCTTGTCTAAGTTGAAGGATTGTTATTCAATCATACAGTTTTTTTACTTGTATCTTAATATTTTTTTTGGTTGTAAACGCAAGGGCTTTTAATAATCACTGCCCTTGATGGTGCCATGCTTCCTTCATTTTCCTCAACACTTGCTTATTATATTGGTGAAGCTATTTTCTTTGCGTGAATGTGAAATATTCTGAACAATTCTCACAGAACAGCTGATATCATTTCATCTCATGTGTTATAGGCTTTTTGGCTTTAATGGAGGTAAGCTAAGAATGGATGAGCGGATTGACCTTAGCATGAGTGATCCTGATTTGGTTCCTCTTCTTATTCAGGTTCTTTCCTTGTTGCTTTGACTTTATTGGCCTTCCTAAGTTTTTTTTGAAAAGCTTAGACCCCCCAAAATTGGTAATTAGATCTTAGTTTGATTATTTTAACCAAAATCCAACCTGTTGTCGAATCAGTGGTGGCAAAGGTTTGCAGGTTTAAAGTTCAACTGGTATTGATTGAACCAGGAAAATGAAATATGAGCGTGCGTGTGTGTTTGTATATATATATATATATATATATTAATTGAACTTATTAACAATTAGAGAAAATATAATATACCAATAATAAACTTTATAAACTATAATCAATCATTATATTAGATATTGTTAAGTTTTACAAAATAAAATGTATTATGTCATAAATATTAACATTTTATAGATGTTGTCTTTAAGTCACTAGCTTCATTTCCTATTCCATCTTGAATAATCCTATCTATTTATTTATACATGTTAACTTTTTAGTAGGAAAAAAAGTAAAAATTAAAATTCTCTCTGATCAAATTGATCTTGGCTGTCCATTGAGGAGGTGGAGGCCTATAAATAGCCTTGTATATATATATATTGTGGAACAAGGATCACTAATACTTGCTTGTTTATGTAACACGTAATGGGAGTAGGATGTAGTTTCTCCCGAATAAAGTGGTAGTCGATCTCAATATGTTTCGTTTGTTCGTGAAAAACAGGATTAGAAGCAATATGAATGGCAGCTTGGTTATCGCACCATAACTTTGTTGGTACTGTAATCTTAAGATTTACCTCAGTCAAGAGTTGACATTCATATAATCTCACATACAGAATATGCCATAGCTTGATATTCTGATTCAGCACTCGAACGTGATATAGTATTCTGCTTTTTACTCTTCCATGAAACCAAATTTCGTCTAACAAAAACACATTAGTCTAATGTAGATCTTCTACCTACCTTTGAACCTGTTCAATCGGCATATGAAAAACACTCAATGAGTGTGTCCATGATTCGCATATAAAATACCATGTCCAGGAGCTCCTTTCAAGTAACACAAAATCTATTCTAAAGCTGCCTAGTGATGAACATTTGATTATGACATAAACTGACTCAATATTAACAGAATATGCAATATTCGGACAAGTCACAGTAAGATAATTCAATTTCCCAATCAATCTTCTATACTTCTCAAGATCTTTGAAGAGTTCACCATCCTTTGCAAGTTGCACATTAGGAATCATCGGATTACTTGATGGTTTTGCCCCTAATTTTCCTATTTCAGATAACAAGTCGAGTACATATTTCCTCTAAGATAAGAAAATACCTTTCTTACTCCTTGTAACTTTAGCATCTCTAAGTCTTTAGTGTGAAACTGAGTATGAAGAAAAAACTTTAGAGATGAGATTCCAATACTATCACTTCCAGTAATAACAATGTCACCAACATACACAACCAGCAAAATAACCCTAGCTTCAGACTGTCTGTAAAGGACGGAGTGATCAGACTTACATTTCGGCAACCCAAACTTTTCAACTGCGTGACTAAAATTGCCAAACCAGGCCCGATGACTTTGTTTTAAGCCATACAGAGATTTGTGATGACGACAGACTTTCTACTACTCCCCCTAAGCAGCAAACCTTGGAGGTTGCTCCATATAAACTTCCTCATAGAGATCACCATCGAGAAAAGCATTCTTGATATCAAGCTAATATAAGGGTTAATTATGAGTAGCTGCCATAGAAATAAACAACCTGATAGATATTAGTTTAGCAACAAGAGAGAAAGTCTCAGGATAATCCATGCCATAGGTATGAACATAGCCTTTAGCAATAAAACGGGCTTTTAAGTGGGCAACTGATTCATCAGGATTGACCTTAACTGTGAACACCCATTTGCATCCTGCAGCCTGTTTCCTTGAAGGATCAACTAAGGTCCAATTACCATTGTCATTCAAAGCATTCATTTCCTCCAGCATTGCATTACGCCAATCAGGGTGAGACAAGGCTGCATGAACAGTTTTAGAAATAGTGATAGAATCAAGGGATGCAACAAAGGAACAAGAGGAGAGTGATAGGTAATGATAAGAAATGAAAGAGGAAACAAGATAAGTACATTGGCGCTTACCTTTATGCAAAGCGATAGGAAGATCATCACTTGATATAGGATCTGATGATGGAGGAGCTGGTGCATGATCAGGAGGGTTCTGTCTTCTAGAATAGACCTGAAGAATAGGGGGCCTTGCATGAGCCGAATCAGAAACTGGTTCAGAAGATGTGATAGTGTAGACTAGCAAATCATCATCCTCCCCCTGACGTGCTGTGACAGAAGATGGAAAATATGGTGTCTTCCCAGAAAGTGACATCAGAAGATACAAGATACTTATTAAGATCAAGACAATAACACCGATAACTTTTTTGCAAACGAGAATATCTAAGAAAGATACACTTTAATGACTTGGGATTTGATTCAGTGACATGTGGATGGATATTACGAATAAAACAAGTACTACTAAATATCCTAGGTTCAATAGGAAACACTGATTTAGTGGGAAAGAGAATATTGTAAGGAGTCACCATGAAGAACATAGGAAAGCATGCGATTAGTTAGAAAGCATGCTGTTGAAATTGCATCAGTCCAAAAGGTTTTAGATATATTCATCTTGAACAAAAGAGCTCTTGCTGTTTCAAGATGTCTGTTCTTTCGCTCTGCTACACCATTTTGGGATGGGGTATCAACACAAGATGTTTGGTAAAGGATGCCATTTTGAATCATATAATTTTGAAAAAGAAACTGACAAACACTCTTTGGCATTATCACTTCGCAATGTATGAATAGTCACTCTTTGGCATTATCACTTCGCAATGTATGAATAGACACATTAAATTGTGTTTTAATCTCAGAACAAAAAGCACAAAAATGAGTAAACAATTCAGAATGACTTTTCATTAGATAGAGCCAAGTCATACGAGAATAATCATCAACAAAAGTTACAAAATATTTAAATCCAGTTTTAGACTGAATTGGACAAGGATCCCAAACATCAGAATGAACTAACTCAAAAGGAAAACTAACTCTTTTATTGACCATTGGACTCGAACTAAGATAATGATGTTTAGCAAACTAACACGACTCACAATCTAAGGAAGATATCCTATTGAACTGTGGACACAACTTTTTAAGTGAAGGAAGAGATGGATGCCCCAACTAACAATGCGCCTGAAAGGGGGAGGTAACTCCAAAGTAGGCAATAGATCTAGATATATGGGTGTTAAAAATGTAGGGGCCTCCTGACTCATGTCTTTTACTAATAATCTTCTTCGTCATAAGATCCTGAAATACGCAATGATTAGGAAAGAATGAAATGCAACAATTAAGAGTGAGTAATCTGGCTTACAAAAATCAAATTGAAAGACAACAGAGGTAAATGAAGAACAAATATCAAAAGAAGCAAGGGGGTCAAATTAATTTTGCCAGACCCAATAAATAGAAGATGATGACCCATTTGCTAAAGTAACATTAGAGATGAATTTATGCAATTGGAAAGTAGAAAAAAGACTAGAGTTACCTGTCATATGATTTGTGGTACCAAAATCATTGATCCATTTGGAGGAGGTGGAAAGAAGACATGTATTGGATTTACCTGAATCGACAATAACAGTAACTGGAGTGGATGGAGATTTTAATGATTTATGGTATTGAGAGAACTGGGCAAATTCATTTGCAGAAATATGAACTGACTTTCAGATGCATCAATAGTGGATTCACATGAGCAGATTGAGCTTTCTGATTTTTGTTATGGAGCTTTCTTCAATCCTTCTTCGTATGGCTTGGTTTATGACAATAATGACATAAGCCCTCCTGACTCCATTGCTCGAGGTTCGAAAGTATTGGATCCTCCTCCTTTACCACCACCCCTGTGATAAGAATGTCTGGACTCATAATTTTGGCTAACAAGAGCACTACTGTATTGAACAGGCGGAGTTCCTTCTGTGCAAAGTATCTTGCTGAAAACATTATGTAAAGAAGAAATATCAGAACTGGAGAGTATTGGAGATTTTGCAGTTTCAAATTCTGGAGGGAGACCAGCTAGAAAGCTTATAATTGCTAGATGCTTCCTTGACACTGTTGAACTTTCATATCGGAACTAAATGACAGTAGCATATTAAGCTCTTTATAAGTTTTCTTAAAATCCATAAAATAAGTAGTAAGAGAACGTTCTTGCTTCTATGCACGACAAAATACTTTGCAAACCTTATAAATCCGGAAAATATTCCCTTTTCCAAAATATGGAAAATCGAAATAATCCTTCAATTCCTT
The DNA here is from genome assembly GCA_949630135.1 of Balakata baccata. NCBI lineage: Eukaryota > Viridiplantae > Streptophyta > Magnoliopsida > Malpighiales > Euphorbiaceae > Balakata > Balakata baccata. Next base: position 21,572 of record CATIWF010028441.1, read on the forward strand.
GACATACTCACAATGACTAATCAAACCAATGACCTCACTGTTAATGGAATTACGAATCTGCAAAAGTAACCGATTATCCTCCCGTAATCATGTCTGTCTTGATTCATCTTTTGGTGGATTATCGGTCATATGTTGGTCTTTATCAATGTATCGTAAGTAAAGACGAATTGTATTACTCCAATCCATATAATTAGAGCCATTGAGCTTGTGTTCCGTAATTTTATAAATTACCGGAATCACATCAAAAACAGTCACTGCTTTTTTTTTTGCCATAACTCAACAAGCAACAACAATTATCTAAAAGAAATAGCAGTAATAGAGCAAGATCCAAAAAATGTTAGATAGAAAAATAGGGGTATTTAACAAAAGAACTTGGTCTCTCTTAGGCACCCAAACTAAGGGTATACAACCTCAAACAAGGCCGGAGAGTTGTTGTATAGACAGAGTTGAGTTGAACAGCGGTGGCTGGAGGTAAAGATGGTAGTGGACTTGCCTTCATGCTTTGGCGTGTGGGATTGATGACAGAACCTTATGATAGCGCGTGTGGCTCACACGCGAACCTTCTGAACGCTGGTTTTTGATCGGACGCCGAGCTAGCGGTCGTGCTTCTCCCTAGACTGGCGGTGACTACAAGAGATGCTTTTGAGATGGTGACCCAACCTAAGAAGAAATGGAACCCTAATTTGTCAAATCACAGATAACCCAAATTTTGGAGAAAAGTTGTTCCAGAACCAAATCCCACACTTTAGAGCTCTAATACCATGTAACACGTAATGGGAATAAAATGTTTCTTATCTAATATTGATTAAATAAGTACATATTTATATACAAAGATTATCTAATTAGGGAACAATACTAATTAGGATATCACACTAATTAGGATAGCTACAACACTAATTAAGGGCCTAATAAGGAATATACAATCTGTAACAGTTTAGATGGAATGTAGGGATATAATGTTTCAAATGATTTTCTTAGTTGAACCATAGCTGGGTTGACTGGTTTGCGGATTACCAGCTGGTTCTTGAGTTTTCTTCAAATAAGAATCTTAAGTTGGACTCGACCCAATGGTCTGGTTCTTGGGTTTTCCTGGTTGGACTGGCTGGTATTGTCTGAATTTAACAACAGTGATTTTATCATAAGACATTCGACCTTTGGAGTTGATTAATTTAAGACACCCTCGGTTTACTAAATTCAAAAGGCCGAGGCTTTTAAGTGAAGTTCATAATATGAATTGAGAATAATCCCTTCATAACTAAAAGTTATCAGGAATGAGATGAATGTTACCTTTTCTGTTTCTGTCTCAGGAATCCTTCTAGCACAATTCCTTGGGCAGTTGGACTACAAAATATGAAACTTTTTCTATTGGAATTAACTTTTTTGATATATTTTACATGTGGGAGAAAAAAAAGATGTCTTTACAACTTTAAATTATCAGCAAATCCTCTAGGCGGAGTAGATCTCTTCTTTTAGCTAATTTAAAGCTAGGCCCATTATTTTAGTATATCTTTATCTTGAGGAATAGAAATGTAAAATCTGAGCTCTTAACTATTGAAAAATTAAAGATAAAACAAGCGGAATTATAGTGACTTAAAGAAGTGTGCTCCATCTTACCATGGTTAATGCCTATTGATGTACCATATGGTGTTCTCAGTTATATCCAAATGTAAAAACATAAAATAATAGCTCATAAACTGTGAAAGATGGATAGCCCTCTCCAAAGTTCTTCTGGAAACTGCTTTCAGATGGAAATTATTTTGCTTCGAGATAGCTTGTAAGTGCCTGAGGGTTCAACATGAAAAAAGTAAAAATAATCACTATAGTATTTATCTTTTTTTTTTTTTAATAAATTGTTTTTGTATTAATCAATTTTTTTCTTACCAAAATGTTGGGAAATGTTTATTTGTTGAATGCCTTTGTTGTTTTGTAATGCAAAATAGTCTGAACCTTAGGGTTTTTATTAATATATCTTGAGTAAATTCTGGGAAATTTGGCAGGAAAATTATCTTAACTATTGCCCAAGTTCAATTGCTAAGGATGACAGTGGGATGAAGCGAATGAGCTTGCTAGCACATGCGGCTGAGTCTATTGCTGATGGAGATATAATAAATGTTCAGATTCGAAGATATCGACAATGGCAACTATCTCAAACGAGTTACCTTGCTTCCTGTATTATTCCGTATGTATTCCTTATATATTCACAAATTTTCAAAGTTCTTTGTGTGGCTTTTAGTTTGAAACTTGTGCTGTTATCTGATTGTATTATTTGAATCAGTGCTGCGATGTTGCATGGAAAAAGAGAGACACTTGAACAGGTAATAATCATGTTTCTCGTATTTTGAACATGCTGGTCATCTATCTTCACACACATTCATCTATATGCTGTTGATAAGGAAAGTCTTTGAGTTGGTGGTTACTTCTGGCATCTGCTTATCTTGCTAAATTAGTGAGATATATTGTCCAGTAGGTTGCATAAAGAGCCTGAAAATGACTCTCAGTCTTGGCTCTTGTTTGTTAAAAGGTTCTATTTATGTCGTGCTCTTTAAATCAAATATTAGATTGAGAAATATACGCATGACTAATGATTTGGCAGCTTTATTACTTAATACTTTTTCAGGACAACTAGTCAGTAACCTGTGCTTCGCATGCAGACATAAAAAATTAATTTATTTTTTAAAAAAGTTATTTTTCTCTTATAATTTTTTTCGGTAATTTATTTTTCTTTTATTTTGAATTATAAGATATTTATCAAAGAAGAAAACAAAAATAAATGATGAAAATTAAATTGATTTCAAAATATAAATACAAGTATAACTTTTTTTTTTGAATAAATGCAAATGCAAATGCAAATACAAATATAAATTAAATTTCATATATATATATATAAACAAAATATTCAAAAAGAAGAATTGAAAAAAAATAGTATAATTTTTGATAAAAAAATATTCTAATTTAAAATAGTTAGATAAAACAAATATGCCACATGCAAATGATTTCTTCAGTGTTCCTTTTGGGAAAGATAACGTCAACAAACCATCCCAAAATTCAAACGCTGTATGCCGATTCGTTTTTTATTATTTTTTCCCCTGAAAAGACAGATGGCCCTCTCTTTAGAAAGAATTTGACAGGTGTCAATATATTATTTAAACTCTCTCTCTGCTTCATCTTATTTATATAACATGGCTTAATGTCGTCATTTAGCCAAGTAATATATGCTAACAAATCCAGCAAGTAATCTTATTTATCCATTTGAATTATCTTTACGTTCAGATATTTCTTGAAGTTAGCTGATTGCTCTTCTCTTCTCTGATGCTGCTTTGGTTTTCTTGTGAAGGATTTAATAATTTAACTACTTTGTTTGTTTCACTACATGCAATTCTTATAAATTATTTGTAAAATAGAGCTTTCACAAATTAGAGCATTAGAAAGTAATCTATAATTTGCTTCATTGCCCTCCAATGATATGTAAAAAACCCTCATACAAATTGTCCAAAAAACAAGGGATTCTTAGATTTCCGGACCTTCTTATGCTTCTGTTATCTAACTTATCATTTTATGCTTTGATTCTGTTTAACCTAAAATTCTAACAATCTGATTGTTCTTGGCCAATTAAAAAATAACATGTTTCTTTTTGTCAATTGAAATTATGGGGTAGGAAATGACACAAGTCATGAAATATGTTCTTGACGTGATTTGGTTTGTATATTTTCTCTTAATTTTTGCTGGGAGCACACTTTTCTAACAGGATGGAAAGTACATACCTTCATTTCCTTATTCTCTTTCTTGTGCCCTGGTGAAAGAAGGTTCAGTGTCCAGTCTTTATGTGAACAGTGAGCCTTGGATATGGATTTCTCTCTCTATTTTCTCTTTCATCTTATTGTTTTGCATTTATGTTGCTGACCACATCATTATATCTGATAAATGTTCTTTCTATTTTTGAAAAGTTGTCACTTTCTTTCCTGCTAGACCTCAACTGTTTAACCTTTAAGTCATAATAGTTTTTCTCTTAAATTTTTAAGTTATGTCATCGGATTTTTCCAGTACTGTTATTTAAAGCGGCTGATTCCTGAGTTGAATTTGATGACTTTATTACTTGGTTTAGCTTAACTAAAACATCAATAAAGTTGTTTCTATGTATAGTAGATTGTAGAGCTTGTTTTGATGCTTGGAAATGATAGATATAAATGATTACGTTTTCTGTTTATTAAGCATGTCTTAGAAGGTGGTATCCTTGTTGGTGTTTCCTTGTGATTGTCACAGAATCCTGGAATATTACAATTGTTTTGATGCTTGGACTTGATAAATTTTCAGTATGATATTCTTTTCTTTAAATGCTCGATTGTATTTGATATTTTCAATGGACTTGTCTTTTCAGGGGGAACGGAATTTTAACAGATTTGGTGGATGGCTGGGAAAGAATTCAACTATGGGAAAAAATTTAAGGCTTTTGGAAGATTTGCATGTTCATCTTCTTGCTTCTCGTGAATCAAATTTGGGCAGGTAACTCTGTTTCATGACCAAACTTATTGTCAACTTGAAGGACATCATGCAAGCTTTAATACTTAAGCAAATACTTTGCTGTTTGTTTGTCAGTACTTCATCCTGGACATCATGCAAGCTTTAATGTTTAGACTTCTGGTTGTGTTGTAAACAAGGGCAGATATATGGTAGGGTAAACAATGTTTACCCCTGCAGAGTGACAAACTGTAATAAAATGAATCAAATACGATCATATCTATTATTATTATTATTATTATTTTTTTGGGTCTTGCTGGCAACAATTTAAGCTTTCTGGACAGTATGACAGGTATGGTGGTAGATTTCCAATGTAAAACTGCCAAGTCTGCATTTTATTAAGCATCTTGGAATAAATTTGAACTGCATCATGGGCAAGTTGTTATTTTTGACATTGTCAGTGGCAACTTGTTGGAATACCATAAGAAATAACGGGAATAAAAGTATTAATCTTGACGGGTACAGTTGGTATATATTATTGGGTAAATCTTGATGGGTGCTGTCTACAGATAAGGAAAATATGTTATGTTTTTTATAGAAAAGGACTGCCAAAGGAAAACAAATGTAATGGTTTAGATCCTGAATGCATGAACATGAACAGACCCAGACCCTAGTTAATGCTTGTTACCATTGCAAGAACTAGAGGCAAATGTATTTACATGGATACGCCTCCCATCTCTATGCTAGAAAGAAGAGTCTCTTATGCTATGAAGAAGAGAAAACAATTATAAAGTGAAGTCTGCTGTTGGGTGAGGATTGATTCTAGAATGTTCAGGTCTTGAACTAGTTGAGCGGTAGTAGACATTATGTTTAGAATTTTTTTAGGGTTGAATGATGAAAACTATATATAGAGGCAGATTGTTTAGGAAAGGTATCCAGAATATTTTGTAAATGGTCTTTATGACTTTGGGAGAGAACAAGCCACTCGAATTGCTTGTAATTCTGTTTGTTTCGGTTTAATAGAGATATACGTTTCAGTCTCATTTTGCTGCTATTCTTCCTGTTCTTATCAGTAGCACATTAATGCAGAGACGTGATCAAACCTTGTTAGTTCTTATTGTTAGATGAACAAAAGGAGAGTAACTAACAAGTTAGCATGTTTGTCACTATGAAGGTGTTATAGCCTTCTTTTATTGGCAATTTGTTGTGGTTTATCAACTTGATGCTCAGTGCTATTCTTTCCTTTTTAAGCTACTTAGCCCTGATCCTGGTGCATATCTTACAGGGAGACTCTTCGACTTGAATATCTTACTCTTCTTTTAAAGCAATTGACTGATCCTCTTCGATTGCTGCCTAAGGTTTGAAATATATTATCCTCTTCTTTTCCTTGCAACACTGTTGATAAGATCTATGTTCACGATATACAGAGATTCTCCCAATCTTAAATGAACTTATTGACTAGTTTAGAAAGTTGTTGCCTGATTAGACTTGGATAAGTGTCATTGTGCCTTGAGAGTATGTTCTTCCGTTGACTATTTAACACTAATTAACTGCAAGCAATTTGATTGTTTGAATCTGTATGAAATGATGACCAGGATGAAGCAATTGAGAAGGTTGTGGAGTTCATGAATGTTTATTCAATGAGTCAGGAAGACACTGATACTATTGTGGAGCTGTCTAAGTTTCAGGTGTTCCTATCTGCTTTATGAGAAGCATCTTTGTATTCATAACTTTCAGATTATTTTATGTTTACTTTATTTATTAGGGGCATACGAATCCCATGGATGGCATTCCATCTGCTGTCAAAGCTGCCCTGACCAGAGCATATAAAGGAAGCAAAGCAAGGATGGTACGGTCTGCAGATCTGGTCCCACTTCCTGGCATGAAAAAGGCCCCTAAGAAGCGTATTGCAGCAATTTTAGAACCATCCGTTGATGGTTTAGCAGAGGAAAATGGTGATGCATTATCAGAAACCGAAGACAATTCTGATGAAGATGACTTGGGTAAATGATGTAGCTTAATTCTGGTTGATATCACCATGTAGTTTCTGCATCTCGTGGTAGAGTTTGTTTTGTGCTTTGATGACGTATGCTCACCCTCTTGCCAATTAATATTGGCAATGCGAACAACAAAAGAAACCAATACGTTTCTCCATCTTTCTCAAACTATCATTCGTGCTTCTCCATCTTTCTCGGGACCTCACTCATGAACAAGGGATGCAGATGGTCACAAACTCAGCGTGCAATGTATAGGAGCTGACTTTGACCAAGTTGTGTGCGTGGATTTTGTTTTTCTCTGTGGTACCATGTGGGGCTTTACTTGTTTGGCAGCATGGGTCTGCATTTCTTATTAGAATTAGGATATAATTACTGCATCAGATTTCCATCCTAGTTTCTAGAATTAAACCAGCAGAGGCGCCACATATTGTTGGCATTCTTTGCATTGTCTTCATGTCCAGTAGTATAGTGGGTTGGATGTCAAACTACACAGGTCAATGCAAACAGAACCAGGAAAAATGAAAACGGTCATTTCATAAAAGTACGGTTAAACCTGTCCAGAATTCAATGCCTAATAGATAAAATTATTCTGGACTGCTATATTTAGGTTGTGTTTGGACATGGTCCTAGTCATCTGGTTTTTTATTTTTCCTCATGTTTCAGGAGCTGGTGATGGTGAGAAGCTGCAGTCTGAACTTGATAGTTTGAATTCAAAAGGTCGATGATCTTCTCTCATGTATTTGTTTTGTTTGTTGAAATGCTAATTTTAAATGCTATTTTTTTGTCACTTGAATAGAGTAATTTAAGTTCAGTTCATAATTAATTAGTTTAACTTATTACTCAAAAAGATTATGCACCGAACAGTTGGGGCGTTCAAAGAGGTGGTGGATTGTTCTAATGTGTTTGACTTTTTTTTGCAGGAATCCAAGTAGAGATGGAACTGAAGGGCGTGGGAAATTCAAATGCTAACAAGATGCCAACAGGCAAAGGAAAAGGTGGGTCCTGGACTGCAGAAAGGAAACCGGCAGGCAGAGGAAAAGGTGGTCCTGGGTCTGCAGGGCAGTCTGGATCAAAGAGAAAACGTTGAATATGATCAGCAGAAGTCATTTTTCAGTTGTATGTAGGGGTTTCCTCTTCTGAACTTTTGACACTTTTTGTATGTTTGTTGCCGATCAAGTGATGACACCTGCTAATTATGATCAACTTCGTAAATCATAGCCATGCTGATCAATTTTGTAAATCGAATTTCTGTTTGGATAAATACTTTATAAATGCGGTAGCTTTCTTAACAAAATATTCGCTGCTAAAAATGCATATTTAACTGGGATTTTTACTGGAAAAAAAAAATTCTGGGCATTTTATATGTGCTGATGAGCTTTTTACTTCATCGAGGACCGAAAACAAAGCAGTTCGGATTTTGTATTTCACCTGAACTGAAACTATGCTTATGTATGGCTAGAGATTGGTTTCTTCAATACGAAATTCTTCACATTTTAAACATATTTTGAGGTCTTAAAAAAAATATACGATGATTATATTGTTGGCAGCGGAAAATATATTTGGATTGGGGGAGCTATAAATTTCGGTCGAAATTATATATTTTAAAAATTTTTAATTTTAGCGAAACATGTAACAAATATTGCATGATATGAAAATGCATTTTTCATGTTAATTTTGAATATTTAATCATAATTTTTAACAAAATATATTTTGTAACTTTTATATATAATATCTATTTTATCAAGATTATTCAATAATTTTTAAAAATAAAATGGAAAATAAAAAGATTAAAACAAATTTTTTATTATTGAGTTCACCAAAGTGCAAATCAAACAAAGAAACCAAAAGTTTTAGTTGCGTTGATAAAATTTCTTTGCTAGTTCTAGATGTATGAACACAAATTTCTCTTTTTTACAAATTTATAAGCTATTAACATTTTAAGAGTTTTTTTTCAATATTTTCTTTCAATATTCATACCATATGAGAGAAAAATTTTGAAACAAAAATAAATTTTTGCTCCAAGAGAAAAATTGAAGAAGATTAAGAAAATTAAGAGGAAAAAGAGAAGATGATTAACACTGAAAAAGGCAAAAGGCCATTAGAAAAAACTTCAACGACGAGTGGTCGTGGAAAATTTTTTCCGACTCCTTTTTTTTTTTAAAATTTTGATTTATGATATAATGATAGTGTAATAATTGCATAGTTCAATTTTTAGTTACCACCATTAATCATAGAATCAATATTCTCTTCTATAATATGTGGTAATTACTTTAATATACCATTTTGGTTAATTTAATTAACAATTTAATTTAATTATTATAATTTTAATTAACACTTTAATTAAAATTATAAATAAGAGAAACAATTAAAATTAATTAATATTAATTTTAACTCAAAAAGTATAAGTGATCATTTCTAATTGAATTCTCAATTAAATTACTCACATCATAATTATGGACTAGACTAATAATGTATTTTGGGTGTGACTTATAACGTCAATAATTTTATCGGAATGTAAATATAATATTAACTCCTTAATATTATATCGGATACTATTTTCAAATTCCTCGTATACCCGGATAAATAAAATATCCTTCTAGAATTCTCCTTTAAATTACCGATAAAATTCTCAAATATTATTTTGACCTCTAAATTATAATATTAAGTCATCTCGTTATGATTCCGATATTGATTAGGGTCACAGCATATCAAACCCTATTAGTCAATATACTAATGAGTGATAATTTGTATTCTGATTAAAATAAGACTTATCATTATTAATCTAATTAATAATTCAATTTTACATTGAATAAGTCATATTTCTCTTTGTCAGGAATTTATTTTATCAGAACCAAAATATCAATTCCATTAGGATCTCATTCCATATGGAGAATGAGATTCCTCCTCAAAATAAACCATGTGATAATCTAGAGATTTAATGAATGTCCAATTCATTGTCCTATACCGGCTATGAACATTTTTAAGATTTGTTAGAGATGTGCCCAAAAGGCAATCGCCTTAAGCACTTAGTGTACACATTCATAAAGGCATTCTTTCATTATATTAGTATTCATTTGCATATGAATTGATATAGATCTTAAACTGATTAATGAAAGTCCATGAT
>CATIWF010028442.1:0-26569 GCA_949630135.1 Balakata baccata
ATTGGATTTTGGTCTATAATGTGTATAATTTGCGCTCAAAAAATGTATTTAGTAGGAATCAAATCCATAACTCTTTCCAACTAACTTTATTATCCATTGGGCCAAAGCAAATATTATATCGCAAATTATATTGTGGATCACGGTTCACATTGTAATATAGACCAAACACGTGTGAGAGGCATAATGACAATTTTGTAAATAAAATAAACTTACACATATTCATTTATTAATATAGGTTCATTAGTTTATTAGTAAAAGATTCATTAGTTTATTGATAAATGTTCAATTTATTTTAAAACAAAATTAACAGTTATTTTGTGTTTTTTTTTTTTGCGTTTTCAGATGTTATTTGTGCTTTTTACTTTTTAGATTTCTTTGAAAATGATTCAAAGAATTCATACCTATAAATTGAAAATGATTCAATGAATTCATACCTACAAATGGAAACACAAAAAAAATATTCATTAATTTAAGTACATATAGAAATAAAATAAACTTGTAATACCGTAAGAAATGAACATTTAGTAATAAACTAATGAACATTTTTTAATAAACTAATAAATTTTTACTTTATTTGTAATGAACTTTCTTATTAAACTAATATACCTCTAGTTCACTTGTAATAAATATTTTCAATTTATTCGCAATGAACTTTCTCAATAAACTAATCAAACTTTATTTTATTCGTAATGAACTTTTTCATTAAACTAATAAATTTTTACTTTATTCGTAATGAATTTTTTTCATTAAACTAATGTACCTCTAATTCATTCGTCATGAATCTTTTTAGTTTGTTCATAATGAACTTTTTCAATAAACTAATAAAACTTTATTTTATTCATAATGAACCTTTTTTTAATAAACTAATAAACCTCTAATTCATTCGTCATGAATCTTTTCAGTTTGTTCATAATGAACTTTCTCAATAAATTAATAAAATTTTACTTTATTTATAATGAATCCTTTTTTTAATAAATTAATGAACCTTTAGCTTATTCGTAATAAATCTTTTTAGTTTGTTCATAATGAATTTTCTCAATAAACTAATAAATATTTATTTTATTCATAATGAACATTTTTTAATAAACTAATAAATTTTTTTCAATAAACTAATGAACATTTATTTAATGACAGATGATGAATATTTACAAAAATGTCACTGTGTGATTGATAATTGTGTAAATTTGATTTATTTACAAAATTATCATCACCTTTTACACGTATGATGAACCTTGATCTATAATACTACATGGACCAGAATCTAGCATATAACAATCAACCCTATGAAATTCTTGTCCCAAATTTGTATTATGGGCAAGCCCAGTCCAATTTATGTTCAAATTTCAAATAATGACAGAAGCCTGTTGGTGGAATGGGGTATCCAAATTGCAGACCTGTGACCAAAACGACGTTGTTTTCACAAAAACACAGTTTTTTGTATTCGATCGAGTTATTTCATTCAGCCGATTTTTCTGATTTGGTCCAATTTTTCCCCTTTTGAGCTACTTTTCGATCAAAACACGTTGAATCAAACACTTTTCCGCGTACGATAACAAACCAAATTTATAATAAATTTGATCAGTTTTATGTTAATTTATTATAAATTTATAGACTTATATGTACATTTGATCAATAATAATTTATTATCATGACCAGATCAGTAATTAGATTTTAAAACGATCGGACCGGTCGACGCTGATTTTAACAACACCGACGAAAAATAAGCAAGAAATATTAAGGGAGAAAACTTTCTAATAACTACTTCGTAAGTTAGCCGGAAGAATGAATCGAAGTATTCGCCACGTGTGCTATGAACATGCACGTGTCCACACATGGGGGACACGTAAGACTCGTCACCTTCCTTATATAGAAATCACTAACACCAATGGCAGTGAGTCCACACCCTTTAAAGATTTAGTATATATTATTCTCTTTGAATTCTCTCTTTTAAATGATTGAAAAAGCTTTAAATATGCCATCTTCACACCTTTCCTTCTTGTTTTTGCTATCCCTTTGCGTCTTCCTCCCTGCGGATTCTCGCAGGGAGGATGTTTCTGCAGGCGGGATGCCGCCATCTTTGGTGGAGAGGTCACAGAGGAAGTCTTTAATGGTGACAGAATATGGAGAGGTTTCAGCCGTTGATGTAAAAACTGGAAGGACTTCTGGGTCCTACCATCTTGAGTTTATGACTTTGGAGCCTAACTCCTTGTTTCTCCCTGTTCTTCTCCATGCTGACATGGTGTTTTATGTTAATTCTGGTAATTAATTTCTTAATATCTCTTAATTATTCTTCTTTAAACCTGATCAGTTTGTCTGGTTGTTTATATAATTCTAATTATATTGTAGGGAGTGGAAAGCTGAGTTGGACAGAAGATGGTAAAGAAATGAGGAGAATGAATATAAAGAGAGGGGATGTATATAGGCTGCATGCAGGCTCAGTTTTCTTTGTGCAAAGTAACTTAGAGTCAGAAAGGCAGAAGCTGAGGATTTATTCAATCTATTCAAACACTGATGAAGACATCTATGTATGACATTTTAATTCATAAATCCAGTCAGTAGTATAATTTATATATATATATATATAAAGGCATATTTATATATATAGACTATGTGCAGGTGTCATCTATTGGAGCATACACAAGCACAAGAGATCTGGTTCTTGGGTTTGATAGGAAACTGCTGCAATCAGCTTTTAATGTGGGTGATGATGTGATAGAAGAAATTGAAACTGCAATTAGGCCACCAGCCATAGTTCATGCATTGCCTGAAAAGAGGAAATCCATGTTTAGGGAAATTGAAGCCAGATTACTAAAAGCTCTTATTGGGAACACAGATGGTGCTTTCCATGGAATCAATAAGGGCAGCAAGAAAACCAAGACGTTTAACATTCTTGAAGCTGACCCAGATTTTGAGAACTGTAACGGGTGGAGTAGAACTGTAGATAGAAAGGACTTGAAATCTCTTAGAGGTTCTAATATAGGTGTTTTCATGGTGAACTTGACTAAGGTAAAATTTTTCATGCTCCTCATAAACTAAGGTATAATTAATTAGTCAGGTCTTACTGATATATCTGGAATGGTTGTTAATTTGCAGGGATCAATGATGGGACCACATTGGAATCCAATGGCAACTGAGATAGCAATAGTGTTACAGGGGGAAGGGATGGTGAGGGTGGTTTGTGGCAGCAATGTTAGTGAAACATCATGTGGAAACAAGAGGTTTAGAGTTAAGGAAGGAGATGTTTTTGCAGTACCAAGATTTTATCCTATGGCTCAAATGTCATTCAACAATGATACCTTTGTTTTCATGGGATTTAGCACATCAACAAGGAAAAATTACCCTCAATTTCTAGCTGGGAAGAGATCAGTCTTCCAAACTTTGAACAAAGATATCTTGGCCTTGTCTTTCAATGTCAGCAATTCCACAATTGATGCCTTCTTGACTCCTCAGGAGGAAGCAATCATTTTGGATTGCACTTCTTGTGCCGAGGAAGAAGAAATAAAAATGGAAAGAGAAGGAGAGGACGCGGAAGCTAGAGAGAGAGAGGAGGAGAGAAAGAGGGAAGAAGAAAAGAGAAAGAGGGAGGAGGAAGAAGAAGAGAGAGAGAGGGAAAGAGAACAAAAAGAAGCAGAAAAGAGGCGACAAGAGGAACGTAGAAGACGAGAAGAACGAGCAAGAAGGGAGCAAGAAGAGGCCAGGAGACAGGAAGAAGAAAGGCAAAGAAGACGCAGAGAAAAAGAAGAAGAAGCAAGGAGAGAGAGGGAAAGAGAACAAGAAGAAGAAGAGAGAAAGAGGGAGGAGGAAGAGAAGAGGAGGCAAGAAGAAGAAGCGAAAGAAGCAGAGAGAGAGAGGGAAAGAAGGGAAAGAGAACAAAAACAAGCAGAAAAGAGGCGACAAGAGGAACGTAGAAGGCGAGAAGAAGTAGCAAGAAAGGAGCAAGAAGAGGCCAGGAGACAGGAAGAAGAAAGGCAACGAAGACACAGAGAAAAAGAAGCAGAAAGAGAAGGAGAAGAAGAAGCAGAAGGTGGTGAGGGACAAACAGAAGATGAGAAAAGAAGAAAAGCTGCAAGGAAAGTGTACAACTTTTAATGGGTACCCTTAGGTGCACTGAAGGATCTTTGTATATAGCAATAAAGCCTGCTCAGGGGCCATGTTTGGTTCTCAAGCTTTTTATTCCTTAATAAGCTCTGCCATCTTTGCTAGAAGATCATGTGCACTGTGTAATAAGCTGAAAGATTGTTTTTTCTGAGTTTGGCTTGTAAATAAGCTTTGGAATCTATCTTAATTTTGTTTCCCTTTCCTGAGCTTATGTTGAATCTATTGAAACTATGCCGTCAATGAATATATGCCGCTGACTTGATACTTGAACAGGTTTAGTAGAGATCACAACATTGTGTAAATCTAAACATTTCTTGTTTTTTGAGCAAATAACAAACTCAGCAGGGACCTGATTCCTGTTACAATGTCGTCTAAAACTTCAAATTGTTTACAGCTTGCTTCCAGGGAGTTCGTTTTGCATATGCAGGTTGAAGGTTATAGTTAATATCAGAAGCAAAAGGATATTTTGTCATTTTGTTTTCATTCGCAGGTTGAATGGTTTATTTGTTTGAATCACAAGCATAAAAATATTTGGTATGAACAATGGTTTTCTTGAACTCATTCAAATAAAATAAAAAATAATAATTTCTTACAATAAGTTCCAATAAAGTGGGGATGCTAGTGCGAATCCTTTTAACTCAAAACTTTACTTTTACTTTTTGGGTTGGGTAAAATTAATTTTTTTACTATTAAAATGGTACCAAATTTTTATTTTGTATCAATACCATATTTTTACAATATTTTACAATTTTATTTCAGAATGGTATCAAATTTTTATTTTGTTTAGTACCATATTTTTATAATATTTTACAATTTTATTTCAGAATAGTATCAAATTTTTATTTTGCATCAATTTAGTACATTTTTACAATTTTGTTTCATATAAAAATATTTACAATAGAATGTCTGATGTGAACAAAGAAAATACACATATCATACCACATTACATGTCACTTCAGATAAACATATGAGTTGATAATATATAATACTTTTATCTGAAATGGCATGAAATGTGATGTATTTTGATACATGTATTTTCAGTATCCACTTCAGACAAATTCTATTGTAAATATTGTAAGTACTATCATTTGAAACAAAATTATAAAAATGTGATACTAAATTGATACAAAATAAAAATTTGGTACTATTTTGAAACAAAATTACAAAGATATGATACTAAATTAATACAAAATAAAGATTTGGTATTATTTTGATACAAGTGTAAGTTTTAGTTCAACAAATTCATTTTACCCTTTTTAGGTCACTTTGTGAATTCGAACTTCAATCTTCCATTAATTACTTTTTGTATATATAAGAACTGGATGAAAACCTAACAATAAGATTGACTTAAAAAGAAACCTAAAAAATATGGTTCGGAATGTAAGAAGAGAGAAAAATAGACTCTTCATTTAATGAGACCTAATAATTGAGATTTTTGTTTAATATTTAATTCAAAAGTAGACACATTATCAATTATTGCAACCCATCAATTCTGGATAAAAGCAGATTTAGTATACTATATCCAGAAGGTCATCCATCAAGCAGAACAGACAGTAGTTAGATGAAAGACAGCAAAGAGGGAAACAGCTTCATCAATCAGACACAGGGCAATGAAAGATGCACAGCTTCAATAATCAAGAAAGAAGTCATGAAAGATAAATGTAAATGTTAACGAATAGTTTGCTCAACTAGGTTTCTTGGCAAAAAGACAGCTATGAGGCTTTTCCAGCAAGTAAGAGAATGCATCAAGGTACAAACAATTGGTGCAACCACATACCAGGAGACACGATCACGCAGTGTGAGAGCTTGTTATGTATGACACAACAACAGTGATGTCATCAAGTTTGCCGCCATAGTATCGGAAACCAGCATCTTGAGCAGCAGCAGAAAATGGTGTCTGCCGGTTCCTGTCAAGTGCTCGTTGACGCGCCAAAGCTGTAATCTTCTGAGCCGTTGATTCAGGCCCTAAGCCGGCTCTTACTGCTTGAACAACAACAGACGCAACTTCATTGTTATACAAGTTGTCAAATAATCCGTCTGTTCCAGCTACGATTACATCACCAGAAGCAACAGGAAATGTGAAAACCTGAGACCATTTGAAACCAAAAGGATGATTATATTAGAGTAGCGATCACTTTTTTTAAATTTAAAGCGTTCAATTCTGCCAGTACAGCACCCCCAAAAAAAAATCCTGAAACCCTCAAAATTATAGTTGAAAGGAAGAAAATCATAAGTAGCATAAACTCAAGTTTAACAAACTTCACTTTCTAACGGCTATAGTTGAACAAGCCAGAGAGAGAACCAAACAATCGTCTGCTCTGACCTTCAATGGCTGCCCTTTATTTGGCTTTCTAATAGCTCTAGGTGAAATTCAATTTTCATTAGAAGTTATCATATGGCATCATAGGAATAAAGAATATCTGAGATTGATTTAGATGACAACCCACATCCATAGAAGAAATACAAGATTCGCTTCTGATTAAGAAAAAAAATGAATGGTTAACCAAGCTTTGATGATATGAACTTGTGAAGTTCACACATGCATTCGGCTGAAATAAAAAACTGACCTGGCCTGAGCTGGGTAAATCACCCCCGCCACCACTCTCTAGTTGGTACGTAAAATTGAAACCATGCTGCTGCACAGGGGAATGGAACACAGTGGATCCATCTCGAACCACCATGAATCCACTGTCTCCTAGATTAATAGCATGTATTCCCTGATAGAAAAGAAGAAAAGAAACAGATAAGTCAGCATGATGTCAAACAGAAAAGTATATTGTTAGGTCATACTTAATGAAGCAAATAAATATAGGAGCACATAAAACACTAACTTTAAGAAATTAATAGCATTGGTTAACGCTGATACATTACTCACACACTCTTAACCCTCAAACTTAAATAATTTCACAGTCATAACTACTGGCTAACAATGAACTATTTACTTAATACACTTTATTCAAATCCTACAAAACCCATAAACATGGGCATACACACTTTATTTGTGATTTCATGTAACCAGATTAGTACCCTACTTTCACCAAAAATATATTGAACTCAGCAACTTGATTCATTGTAAATTACAATGTCTACAGTTCAAATATGAATAACAAATACTGCTGAGATTAGAATAATCTTTCTGAAGCATATTTATGATTGGAGTTATCAGAGAACTCAAGTGGACTATAACTATCCACATTTCATGTCGCAATAACCAATTGACGAAAAAGCACCAAAATTCCACCAAACCGTCTATGCATCTAACAGGAAACACAATTATGCATGTTCATCTAGCCATCGTATCTTTTGGACTATAGCATCTGACAGAATAGGTAGTCAATATCCAGTACAGAGAAGACAGCTGACCGCATTTGTTAGGGCAATGATGCAGGCGGTTGACGAACCCTTAGCTTTTGTGCTTGAATGTGCTTTCTCCAGCACCCTGGCTGGATTAATTGAACCCTTGGGCTCCTCTTGAATTGCGCTTACTGAATTGGACATAAGCTCACGAGCATAATCTCCAGCATTGATTCCTACATCTGCCCAACCACCTACTCCATCTGCCACACCAATGGCCTGTTGCTCTGCACATATAAAGTGTGCATCTTCCCCACCTGTTTTTTCCTTTTCAGGGTGTGGCATGTAACATGATCCTGAGAACAGCTTCAAGGTTCTGTCACCAATAGCAATTCTCCACTCAACACCAAGCAACAAAGTACGTACGTAAAGTTTTTTAGCTACAAAATAATTATATTAGCATAGTTATCATATAAATCTGAAACTATCTTGCTTCAATACCCATATTTATGATATGACAAGGATAGTGTGAAACTTGAAAGACATTGCAAATTGTCAAAATGAAGATAATGGAAACATACAGAAGATAAGAGCACGTACTGGCCAGATACCATTGTGGAACTAGCAATCTGCTCCTCCCGAGAATTTCCATCAAACGACACATCACGAGCAACCCCAGTAGCAAATTGCAGAGAAAACAAAGCGTTGTAGTTTTTCAACGATGGCCCAACAACAAAATTATTCAAATTTCCGCTCTTCCTTACAGCATCAAAAGCAGAGTACCCACAAACCAAACGACTATTAGGTAACCCCCCATTTTTCGTTCTCATGCTCGCCATTAGGCAACTAGCTCGAGTTCTATCCGAGAAAAACACACCGCTAGGTTTGGAAAAGTCCACTCCATTTCCGCTAGTAATAATATCATCAATATAAACATCGCTAAAAACAGGTTTAGAACCAGGGGCAGCCATAGAATACCCACAAAGAGAACGCCTTAGTGAAAATTGAGTGGGATTAGATAAGAAAGAAGACGAATTTCTAGCAATTAACGCTGTCCTAAATCCTAAATTCAGCTTCACAAGGAACCCAGATGGCATCTTAGCCCCTAAAACCAAATAGCACCGTTTCTTCGATCACTTCCTTCAACAAAACGATAATCTTCATCAGGAACCTGAAATGGGAATATGAATTTAAGATTGTTCATTAAAAAAAAAATACACATCCTGATTTCTTCCAACATAGCTAAATAGGGAAAGAAACTAAAAAAAGGACATGAAACATTGAAAAAAAAAAATAAAGAAAAAACGAACCTTTGGGAATTTCTAGAGAAAGAAAAGGGGGAATGGATGGAGGGAAAATCAATTGAGACTTCCGTTAAATGGAAGCTCCGAACTCTCTCTCCAAATCACTCTCTCCTCTTGTCCCTGTTCGAGCCAACCTAAAGACATTATCCTTTATTTGTTTTTCCTAAATTCAACCAACTATTTATTTCTAGATATTCTTTCAAAAAAATAATTTTAAAATTGTGAAAATTAATATTTTATTATTAATTTGATTTGTAAATGAAGTAATTTTTTTGAAACTAAAACTAAAAAAATTACATATAAATTTAGACAAAAAGATTAATTAATTAGTTTGTAAAAAAAAAGTAATACTAATATCATTCTATACTGTGATGAAAAGTTGATTTGATTGAAATTTATATTTGTAAGAATTGTTAAAGATTTCAGGTTTGAATTTTTTTATATTAGTGGGAGTTTAAAATTTTTATAATATATGTTAGAACAGTGCTCTCTATTGTACTTTTTATTATATTATAAAATATTTACTCTCTATTTTAATATGTCTTAAAAATTGTATATTTTATTCTTTATTTTAATTTTTTATTAAAAAATTATCTAAAAAAATGAAAAAAAAATGTGTAAAAAACAAAAAAAAAAGAAAAGATTGAAAAAATAATAAAATATTATTTAGCAAATCATTGTAATTTTTAAATTTGATGAAAGAAAATGTAAATTTTTTAAAATGAAATAGTTAAATAGAAAGATAAAAAAGTTGTTGAAATATATAAAACTCACTAAATTTAGAAATAACTATTCTTTATCATTAAGTCCACAACCATAGAGTATTCCAATGAAATTCTTAAAAAATATATGAATTCAATAAATAATTTGCATAGGAAAAATTGATTTGGACAAAATAGATTTAGGGTTAGTGTGGACCGATTATTGTGACATGTTAAGATGTGGTAGGTGGTTGGTCCACTAATTAATATGAGCCACTGATTCATGTTTGGTTAGAATTTTTTGTTCTTTGGATTGGACGAGGGCCAGCCTCCTGGGCTGTCTCTCCCCACATATTTCCTTCCTCGGTGCAAATTATATTATGAACTTCGCTATATAGAATATTATAAATTAAGAGTCTATTATACATATAAAAGATGGTAGTAATTTTATAAATAAAATAAATTTATATAACTATTAAATATACAATATCAATTTTGTAAATATTCATTATTCATTTATTGAGAAATGTTCATTATTTTTTTGAAAAATATTTATTATAATTAAAGTAAAAATTCATTAATTTATTATTATAAAAATTAATTAAAATAATATTATATTCATTCAATTAAATATACAATGCATTTTTCTTAAGAGAATTTAATGAATTCATACATACATATCAAAATAAAAAAATAATATAATATTTATTAAATTAAATGCACAAATAAATAAAATAAATATCTACTAATAAACTAATTAATCTTTACTTTATTCCGAATGAATTTATAATTTTATAATAAATGAGCATGTCTCAATAAAGTAATGAATATTTACTTTATTGCTAATGAATTTACAGTTTATAATAAATAAACCTATAATTTATAAGATATAGTTTACTTATAATGAACCTATAGTTTACAAGAAATGAATTGTTATTAATAAATTAATAAACTTTTACTTTATTCATAATGACCATTTCAGTAATAAACAAATAAATATTTTTCCATAAACTAGTGAATTTTTTCTCGAGCAGATGATAAATATTTATAAAATTGTCATCGTGTGTTTGATAATGTAGAAACACAGAGATGAGAGCCCCTCAAGCTGGAGCATAGATATTAATTATGCTCAGTTTATTGCAAAGATAATCAACCCGAGTCTCATTTAAAACTTTAGTGAAAAAATCTTCCAATTGTTCTCTTGTCTTCACATATCCAATGAAAAATAAGCCTTGCTATAGTTTCTCACGAATGAAATGATAGTTGATCTCAATGTGTTTCATTCGTTCATGGAAAACGAGATTAGACACAATGTGAAGGCAGCTTGATTATCACACAACAACTTTACTGGTATTGTAGTCTTGAAACTCACCTCAGTTAAGAGTTGATATATACATATAATCTCACATGTAGATTGTGCCATAACCCGATATTTTGTTTCAGCACTTAAATGAGATACAGCAGTATACTTCTTACATTTCCATAAAACCAAATTTCCTCAAATAAAGATACAATAGCCTGATGTGAATCTTCTATCTACCTTTGAGTCTGCCCAGTCTACATCTGAGAAACACTCAATATGAGTGTGTCCATGATTTGCATATAAAATACCATGTCTAGGAGCTCCTTTTAAATAACACAAGATTTGGTCTAAGGCTGTTTAGTGTTGAACTGTTGGTAATAATATAAACTGACTTACAATACTGACAAAATATGCAATATATGGATGAGTCATCATAAGATAATTTAACTTTCCAACCAATCTTTTGTACTTCTCAGGATCTTCAAATAGTTCACCATCCTTTGTAAGTTGCATATTAGGGATCATAGGAGTACTTGATCACTTTGCTCCCAATTTTCCTATTTTAGACAAGTCAAGTACATATTTTTGCTGAGATAGGAAGATATCTCTTTTACTCCTTGTAACTTCAACCCCCAAGAAATATTTCAGCAGCCCTAAGTCTTTAGTGTGAAATTGAGTATAAAGAAAAGACTTTAGAGAGGATATTCCCACACTATCACTCCTAGTAATAATAATATCATCAACATACACAACCAGTAAAATAACTTTATATTCAAATTGTCTGTAAAACACCGAGTGGTGAGACTTACATTTTAGCATCCCAAACTTCTCAATTACTTTACTAAATTTTCCAAACCAAGCTTGAGAGCTCTGTTTTAAGCCATACAAAGATTTATGAAAACGATAGACTTTCCCATACTCCTCCTGAGCAACAAACCCTGGAGGTTGCTCCATATAAACTTCCTCATGAAGATTACCATGAAGAAATGCATTCTTGATATCGAGCTGATACAAAGGTCAATCATGAGCAACTACCATAGAAATAAACAATATGACAGATGTTAGTTTAGCAATAGGAGAAACAGTGTTAGAATTATCCACTCCATAGATTTAAACATAGCCTTTAACAATAAAACGGGCCTTTAAATAAGTAATTGATCTATCAAGATTGACTTTAACTGTGAACACTCATTTGCATCCAATGGCCTATTTTCTTGAAGGTAAATCCATCAAGGTCCAAGTACCATTATCATCCAAAGCATTCATTTCCTCTAGCATTGCATTATGCCATCCAGAATAAGACAAGGCTTCATAAGCAATTTTAGGAGTAGTAATAGAATCAAGGGATACAACAAAGGAGACAGAAGAAGGTGACAAGCTACGATAAGAAACAAAAGAGGAAATAGGATAAGTACATTGGCATTTACCTTTGCGTAGGGCAATAGGAAGATCATCACTTAATATAGGATCAGATGATAAGGAAGCTAGTGTAGGACATGGATTAGGAGGGTGCTGATATCTGGAATAAACCTAAAGAAAAGGGGGCTTGGTAGGAGCCAAGACAAAAATGGATTTAGAGGATGTGACCGATTCAGAGGATGTGATAGTGTAGACTAACAAATCATCATCCTCCTCCTCTAGACGTGCTGAAATAGAAGATGAAAAATATGGTGTGTCTTCCAAGAAAGTAACATCAGTAGAGACAAGATATTTGTTAAGATTAGGATAATAACATCTATACCCTTTTTGCACTGGAGAATATCCAAGGAAGATACACTTCAATGACTTAGGATCTAATTTAGTGACATTTGGAAGAACATCCTTGACAATGCAAGTACTACCAAATATCCTAGATTCAATAGAAAACACTGACTTAGTAAGAAAGAGGATATTATAAGGAGTCTCACCATGAAGAACAGAGGAAGGCATACAATTAATCAGAAAATATGTTGTTGAAACGTCATCAACCCAAAAAGTTTTAGATACATTCATTTGGAATAAAAGAGCTCTTCTTGTTTTAAGAAGATGTCTGTTCTTCCGTTTTGCCATTTCATTTTGAAATGCAGTGTCAACAATGATGTTTGGTGAAAAATGTCATTTTGAATTATATAAATCTAAAAAGAAGCTGATAAATATCATTTGGCATTATCACTTCGTAATATATGAACATAAACATTAAATTGAGCTTTAACCTCAGCATAGAAAGCATAAAAATGAGAAAATAATTTTGAACAACTTTTCATTAGATATAACCACGTCATACGGGAATAGTCATCAACAAAAGTTACAAAGTACTTAAATCCAGTTTTAGACTGAACTGGAAAAGGACTCTAAACATTAAAATGGACTAATTCAAAAGGAAAAGTAAATCTCTTGTTAACTCTAGGACTAGAACTAAGACGATGATATTTAGAAAACTAACACAACTCATAATCTAAGATAACCTACTAAATTGATGACATAACTTCTTAAGCTATGAAAGAGAATGATGCCCTAACCGACAATGTGCCTTAAAAGCTGATATAACTCCAGATCAAACAATAGACCTAGGAAGTTGAGAGTTAAGAATGTAGAGGCCTCCTGACTCATGTCCTCCACCAATAATCTTCTTCGTCATAAGGAAAGAATGAAATGCAGCAATTAAAAGTGCGAGTAATCTAGCTTACATAAATCAAATTGGAAGAAAATTGAGGCAAATGAAGAACAGATGTTAAAGGAAGCAGAGGGGTCGAATTAACTATACCAGATCAAAGAATAGAAGATGATGACCCATCTACTAAGGTGACATTAGAAGTGGATTTATACAACTGCAGAGTAGAAAAGAGGCTACAATTACCTATCATATGATTTGTGGCACTAGAATTAATGACTCATTTGAAGGAGCTGGAAACAAGACATGCATTGGATTTACCTGAATTAGCAATAGCAGTAATTGGAGTAGATAGAGACTTCAATTCATCTGTAGAGATAAGAACTAACTTCTCAGATGCATTAGTAGTGGATGCCACATATGCAGAATGATTTTTTTGATTTCTATACCAAAGTTTTCTACAATCACGCTTTATATGGTCTGACTTATAACAATAATAGCACACAATCACTCCTGAATCATATGTTCGAGACTCAATTGTATTTGATCCTCCTTTACTTCCATACTTATGATAAAAACATCTAGACTCATGATTTTGGCTGACAATGACACTACTATACTGAACAGGTGGAGTTCCTTCCATACAAAGTATCCTGCTAAAAATATCATGTAAGGAAGAAATCTCAAAACTTGAGAGTATTTGAGACTTTACAGTTTCAAATTCAAGAGTAAGATTAGCTAGAAAACTCATAATAGCCATATGCTCTTGTTAACTATGTTGAACCTTCACATCATGACTAAAAGGCAGCAGCATATAAAGTGCTTTATAAGTTTTCTTAAAATCTATAAAATAAGTAATAAGAGACCGATCTTGATTCTCTGCACGATAAAATGTTTTGCAAACCTCATAAATTTGGGAAATATTTCATTTCTCTGAATATAAGAAGTCTAAATAATTCATCAATTTCTTGACATATTCACAGTGATTAATCAAGCTGATGACCTCACTATCAATGGAATTACGGATCTGCAAACATAACTGAGCATCCTCCCGTAGCCATATCTATTTGGACTCATCTTTAGGTGGATTGTCAATCATATATGGGTCTTTATCAATACTTTGTAAGTAAAGATGAATTATCTTACTCCAATCCATATAATTGGAATCATTAAGCTTGTGTTCCGTAATTTTGGACATTACCAGAACCACATCAGAGACAGTCACTGTCTTTTTGTTAGCTATAACTCAACAAATAGAATTAATTCACCCAAAAGAGAAGCTATAGATCACAAATAAAACTGAAACATAAAGTGTAGGTTTCGATAACAAACATAACCTGAGCACCCAAATCGAAAGGGTATAACCTAAACTAAGCCCAAAAAAGTGTCGTACAGACATGGGTGAGCCAAATAGAGGTGACAGCGATGGCGGACGTGCCTCCACTAGTCAGCATGTGATTCTGTGTTAGGGACTTGCAACGACGTGTATGGCTCACTCGCAGACCTCTTAGACGCCGATTTTTTGGCAAATGTCGAGCTGGTGATGGTGCTTCTTCTTAGGCTGGCATTGACTATGAGGGATGTCTCTTAGATGGTGACCTAAACCGAAGAAGAAAGGAACCTTAATCTGCCAAAAATGTAAACAACCTAAATCTAGAAAATTTTTATTCTAGACCCAAATCCCACCCTAATGCTCTGATATCATGTAGAAACACAAAGATCGGAGTAGAATGTCTCACTTATATTGATATAAACATTATATATTCATACACAAATGTTATAGACCAATAAGAAAACTAAACTAAATAGGATACTATATATTTACTACTACTAATTAGGAGATTCAAAGATATTACAACCTATAATAGATAACTATGTAAGTTTATTTTATTTACAAATCTATCATCATCTTTTATACGTTGGAGAGACTTTTGGTCCATAATACTACATGAACCATTTCTTATGATATATCAATCCCCCTTAGAGACCACCAAGGGGTAATTCCTTAGGTTGGGCACTTGCTTCTCTTTTTGTGTGTGGAACTGAAATGTGCTTAAATTTCTCTTGCCCCTAGTGCCTTGTTTTTTGTACTTTGCTCCTTATGCTGATTTTTTTCCTCAATTGCTCCATATACGTCATTTTTTGTACAATTAGCTACCCTCATTTATTGATCTTTTTTCCATTCAACCAATATGACGTGGCAAGAGAATGGTATAAAATGGATTTTTCAAGATACGTGAACCATATTTTTACTAGGTAAATAAAAAAATTATTATGATTATTAATTTTTAGATATATGACCTCTTGTATTTGTTCATTTTCACTATTTTCTCTATTTTTTATCCACTTGTGAACCAATTTTTGGATTGGATACAGGCATTATTCAAACTTAGACTCCTAATCAAAGTTGTGGATTTAGAAGAGTACTTCAATTTAGGTTTTTGAATTATTTGATAACCGAAATAATTTAAATATTACTATCAATTACCGAACCAAATGTTTTTGGAACTATAATCAGTTATCAAATTTCAATGGTTTGGTTCAGTAATTCGAGATTACTGAACCGTTGTACACCCTTAAATATACAAAATCCAAGAAAAGTCTATTTGGATATTCAAGAGAAAATTTTATTATTTATCACATTTTAATTCTTTTTTCAGTTTTACCATCAATTTTGTAAAACTTCATTTGTATTGAAAATTTTTTCATAACTACCAATTTTTCTTTTGCCTTTTCATTTGCAATGGTCAAGATTTCTGAAATAGAATAAGGAGAACAATATCTTCTTCTCCCTTTCTTCTTTTTTTTTCTTCTCTTCTTCTTCTTTTGTTGAATCTAATATTTTTTTACAAGGATATTAAGAAAACAAAGAAAACTTGCCGACAATGAAATCTTCAGTGATAGCTTTCAATTTATACAAGAAACTTAATTAGGCTTGTATTCGTCGTTGCTGCTTTACCAGTTGCTAGTGCTTTCCTCGTCGTCCACCTAAGCATCGGCGATACGCATCATGCCAGCAAAATCTTCTGTCATTGACTCAATTTGTGTTTGTGGATTTCAATTTTTGTTTACAAACGCAAGGTATTCTCATGGTGGTGTACCTCTCTCTTCTTTTCTTTTTTTTTTGAAAATCGCCATGATATATAAGGTATCCTCAAGGTATACCCGAGGTATTCTCATAGAATTTTCAAATACATATTGAAGTATCCCTAAGATATACCAAATGTATTCTCAAGAAATTTCTCTAGAGAATTCTTAAAGAATTCCCAAAGAATACCCAAAGTATCCCCAAAAGTATACCGGATGTATTCTTATAGAATTTCCAAATGTATACCAAAAAATCTTCAAAGTATACCCAAAATATTCTTAGAAAATTCCTCATAGGGAATTCCTTAAGAATTCCAAATGTATACTCAAAGTATACCTAAGATATTTCCGAGGTATTTCTAAGAAATTCCTGAGATATACCCAATGTGTAATGCCCCAAAAACTCAGTTCTCGTGAATAGTATTTTTTGGATATGAATAGTATTTTTTGGATATGAATAGTATCACACATGATGAATAGTACCACTGAGGGCTAAAAATATTTTACTTGACCATCAGAAAGTACAATTTATGGGGAGTCCGAAAATGTAATTTGAGGTGAAATTGAGTTCAAATGAGCCTTTAAAAGTCAAAAATAAAAATAAGATACAGTTCGCTTTAAATAGTAACCTAGTTTGACTAAACTTCGACCGAGTCTTAAAAAAATGCTAGAGACCTCTAAAAAATTATCCAAACATATAGACTCACTCTAAATATTATGAGGGATTTTTTGGTGGGAAAAATTTTATTTTTGGGTGATTCAGAAAAATAAGTTTTCAGACCAAAAAATGACGTCATTTTGATCCAAAAATTTTTGTGTACCCTAAGGAATATTTTTTAAGAATTATGGATACATTTTTATGTGAAATGGTGTAAGAAAAATAGAAGAAAAATAATTGAGCTTGAAAATATTAGAAAAATTGGATAATAGGCCTAACCTAGCTTGGCCCATTTGGATGGGTATAAAAGGGACTAAATATCAGAATTTTCAAGAACTCCCCACCACCATCACTACTCCTCTCTTGGAGAAACCCTCTCCCCCATTTCCCACTTCAAATTTCTTCAAATTTGTCTCCAAAATTCCACCAAAATTTCAGTTCCCAAATAATTCTAAGACCCTAGATCCATCTTTGGCAAGCTCATGAACTCAATTTTTGGTGAAGAAGTTGATAGAAGTGTGAAGGAATAATTTAGAGTAAAAATCCAAATAAGTGAAGTTAGTGAATTTAATTGAGTTTTGGGTAGCTTTTAAGGTAGAGATTTATAATTCATACAAATTTTGGATTATTGAAAGGAAAAATTGAAAAAAACTTATACATGGAATTTTGCTAGGTGAAGGTGACAAAAAGGGAGCAAGAAAAGATAAGAAAAAGGGGAAAGAAAAAGAGAAATAAGGTTTGTGGATACAAATTCTATTGTTTTTCATTTACTTGGATAGTTTTTCATATATATATATATATATATATATATATATATATATGTGCATGAAGAAAATTATGAAATTATGGTAATTTAGTATAGAAACATAAAATTTAGTTTAAATTATGATGTTTGGAATGAATGATTTGATGAAAAAAATTTTGAACTAGATTGAGTGAATGGAACTAAGGGTGTATCATAAGGAAAAATAAGTTGATTTCATGAGATTTGAATGAATTTTGGTAGGAAAATGGAAATAGAATTAAAATAAGGTTAATAGGAATTTAGTGAGAATTTTTGGAAATTAATTGATTATATTATGACTTAAATGGGTATCATGTGCAAGATTGTATATATTATAAATACATATTTTAATAATTATTAATAGTGATAGGCATGAAAAATTTGCTAATTTTTAATAAAGATTATGGAGAAATAAATAAAAAGTGGAAATATAAAAGTTATATGATAATTTTGAATATGTAAGTATGAATAAGAAATAAAATGTTGTATGTATGTTTAATTATGTTATATGAAATAAGAAATAAAGCTATTTAAGGGTATAAGTAAAGAAAAAATAAATAAATAAAGGAAAGATTGGTTTTGCCCTTAGTATGCTGATGGTCAAATCAGAAGTACATAATATAATTGACTAGCCATAGGAACACTTTACCGCCGTACAAATCATGGCGACTCGCATGTGTAGGCTAATGGCGGTCTCCAACTATATTTCTATATTATTATGTTCACAGCTCTATAGTCCTTAGTGGCCTGTTTTTTTATATTTTCGAACATCTAAGGTCCACGTCCTACATGTCCAATTCGAAAATTTCTACTGGATACTAATAGGAGCAAAATAAAGAGTTAAGTATAAATTTGTAAAGAAAAAAAAGGTAAATTAAAATAAAAGATGAAATTAGTCGTAAAATGATAAATTGAAGGAGCTTAGTAGTAATAATTGTAATTATGGAGTGAAAAGAAGATATAAACGTAAAATAGTATAAATAATAAGTTGGTAAATAAATTAAGGACTAGTATGTAATTTAATGATTTAAAAAGGGATTTATAATGAACTAATAAATAAATTAATTAATTAATGAAATGTAAATGGTTGTGCTAGTAAATAAATATTATAATAATTATGTGTAAATATGTGTTATAAAATTGTATAATAATATTAAAAATAATAGATGTGAAATGATAATTAATAAGTGATAAAAATGAAAAAAAATATTATGAATTGATTGTGTAAGATAAATATGCATGCATAGTTTGTATGTTTTTAGATGGAAAATATTATAATTGTATCCACTACCAGGTGTAGACCGCTTAACGCGTAGTTATTACTGTACGCAGATTTAGATAGTATACATTGAGGAGTATAGGAGTTGAAGTATAACAAGCATGTGATTGCAAGATCACTGATCAAGATAACTTAATAGTATTTTGGACTTTTGTACTAAAGATATGTATATGTATAGTTTTGTAATAAATAAAATTATATCAAACAGTATATATGTAAGAATGATGTTGTAGACAATATAGATGAATATGTGATGTACTGATATAATCTATATTATAGATGACATCTATATGCATATGTGTTATGTATGTGTTAGGGTTTGAAGCAGTGATTATTGGAGATTGTTGATGTATTGTAGAGTATAATGAGAGTGTTATTTTTTCAAATTTACAGAAAAGTAAAATTCACAGTGCAGCCATCATGCTGCCGAAAATTTAAATAACTGAATAGTGAAATAAAACAATTATAGACACATCGACAAGAAATATATATATATATATATATATAAAGGAAAAACAAATTTTACACCAATTTGTTTAATATGTTATTAAGGGTAAGAAATAATATTTAATATAGTTATGAATCGACTTATAGTATCCATTATACGGTACATATTACGGATATAGGGTGTTACACAAGGTATACATACCTAAAGTATTCTAAAAAATATTCCAAACTGTTTATTTGAGATTTTGCGATATTTTAGATTTTGATTGAATTTTTTTTTTTAATGATTTAATTGTTTTTCTTCTTATTATTTTGTTGGTTTTTAGTAAAAATTGAACTAAAATATCCCCAAAATATATCGAATGTATATCGAAGATATATTGTTGGCATATTTTAGGATGATTTTGAGATTTCACTACTGTTGTAATTGTTGACGTTATTTTTCGATAAAATTAGAAAAAAAAACATTAATAGAAGATAAAGTTATAATTATTTTTATTTTTTTATATTTATGAAAAATTCCTAATATTCAAACTACTCCAGCCCGGTCCGTAGATAGAATTGGACTCAACATTTGAAAGCCCAAATGAACTTGAAATTGTGTAATCGACGCCTTCTTGGAAGGTTTAAGATGTCATCTACAAAAGTTGCGAATACTATTTTTCATTCTGAAACAGCAAGGCCATCGAAATCTTCATTCAAGCACCAAAAAGGTCTCCACATGAAAAATTGTCTTTAAAAGCACAATTTACACCAATAATTTAAATCCAATCCTAATATTACAAATCAACTCTTAAAATCAAATAATATGTACTAAACTAAATGTAAGAATATTAAAAATAAATAAATATTTTTCTCTCATCAATTACAATCTAATCTTTAATTTATTACTTTTAAAAGAATTAACCAATTAGACAATTGGAAATTCTAGGAATTAAAAAGATTTAGAAGTATACAACAAATATGTTTTATCTATACATATAGTATACAATAAAATATATTTTTATATATGCACTTAGTATATTACTAATATATTCAATATATATTATTATATTAAATAATATCATTTTTTAAATAGTAAATTGAAAAAATATATATTTTTAAAAGAAAGTACTCTTATATTCAGGGGTGGAGCTACACTAAGTCGAGTGGGATCAGTTGGTCCCATTGGAATATTATATATATATATTATCTTGAAATTCTTATATATATTTTCTCAGTTGAAGTTGAACCATTCCCCTGTTCATTTTTTCATATTTTCTTCGTTGATTGGCTTACTCCCATTCTTCTTCGTCTTCAATCTTCATATTTTCCAAATGTGACACTAGAAGCAACAAATGTAATTTTGTATTGTAACTTTTTCTCCTTAATTACTATAAATTTGAAATTTGATTTAGAGTTCATCAATTTGTCCTTTTTTCAATTATTTTTAACCATTATCATAATACATGTGGGTGTTGTTTTCAGTTTTGAGGGCAGAAAATTTAAAACTGAGGCATGATTTTTGATAATCTCCATCTATTTTAAAGCTTAGTTTGGGAATTTCTATTTTGGTGCACATTTTTTTTATTTATAATTTTACAATGAAAGTGGATGTTAAATATTGCTATATAATATTCTCATTCACCCTTTAGGCATGTCTTGGAAATTTCAAAGCTTTATCAATTAAAGGAAGATAATTGAATACATTGCAAAGACATTTGGAATTTCTTGTTTTTAATTTTGTGTTGTATTTGGGATATGTTAGCTTGATATGGGAAGTATTTTAAAAGAAAGTCAGTTGATGATTCATCTAAACTCACTGAAAAGGTAAGCCATGTGGAATTTGATTATGCTAATATTTCAGTAGATCTCGGGCTTAGACCTTCAATATGGAGTTATAATGTTAATACTAAAGATGAAGTTCGAGAGCATACTTACAAAATGGCCCTTATCAGCCTCGTAATCATAGTTTTCCACAAACTAAAGATGGAGATATACAAAGGAGATTCAATCTTAAATGGTTTGATGATCATCTGACATGGCTTGAGTATAGTATTGCTAATGATGTTGCTTATTATCTATTTTGTTATCTTTTCACAAAAATTTTATCTACTCAAGGTGGTGGTGACTTATTTGTTGAACAATGATTCAAAAATTGGAAGAAGAGAGGAAGACTTCGGGTTCATGAAGGAGAATCTAATAGCAGTCACAATAATGCTAGAGGAAAATGCCAAGATTTGATGAAGCAAAAACAAAGTATTCCATCAATGTTTATTTGTAAGACAAATAAAGAGAAAATGGAATATAGAACTTTATTGACTGCATCCATTCATTGTGTGCGGTTTATTGTAAAACAAGGTCTACCGTTTCGTGGGCACGAGGAATATGACGATTCACAAAATCAAGGAAATTATTTGGAACTTTTTTCACTTTCTTGCAAGATATAATGATGAGGTAAACAAAGTGTCATTTTCTAATGCTTCCTCAAATTTGCAATTGACTTCACCAAAGTGCAAAAAGATATATGTCATATAATTGCAGTTGAAACTATAAATGCAATTATAAAAGATATGGGTGATTCTTACTTCTCTGTTTTGGTTGACGAGTCTCATGATGTAGCAATAAAAGAACAAATAGTTGTTGCTGTGAGGTATGTTGATAAGAATGGTCGTGTTATTGAGCGATTTCTTGGTATTCAACATGTC
This sequence comes from Balakata baccata, assembly GCA_949630135.1. Classification (NCBI taxonomy): domain Eukaryota; kingdom Viridiplantae; phylum Streptophyta; class Magnoliopsida; order Malpighiales; family Euphorbiaceae; genus Balakata; species Balakata baccata. The sequence goes on from CATIWF010028442.1 coordinate 22,233, forward strand.
ACATCTACTACAGCTGTTATTTTAAAGATTGCTTTAGAAAATTTGCTTGCTAGGCACAAATTAAGCATTTCTAGAATATGTAGTCAAGGGTATGATGGGGCAAGTAATATGCGAGGTGAATTTGGGAGATTAAAGACACTTATTTTGAAAGAGAATCCATATGCTTTTTATATGCATTGCTTTGCTCATCAACTCCAGTTTGCTTCAGTAGGTGTTGTAAAAAAGCACTTTCATGTGAAGACACTTTTTGAGTTTGTTTTAAGAATCTTAAATACAGTTGGAGTATTTTGTAAATGTAGTGATACTTTTAAAGCTATTCAACATGATAAAATTCTTGAAGACCTAAGAAAAGAGAATTTGTTTAGTGATCGAGGTTTAAATCAAGGAACCAACTTGCAACTACCCTGTGATACTCATTAGGGATCACATTATACTACATTGCTTAGTCTCAGACATATGTTCTAATATGTTCTTGATGTACTTAAAAATATCATGGAAGATGGGATAAATGATCTATAATCAATTGAAGCTAGTGTCTTGTTAGCTACTTTGCAATCTTTTGATTTCATATTTACTATGCATATGATGATAGAACTTTTGGGAGTTACAAATGAACTATCACAGGCTTTGCAGAGGAAAGATCAAGATATAGAGGAGAATGCCATGAGATTTGTACAAATAGCTAAATAACGATTGAGAATGTAAAGAGAATGACAGAGTTCTTTACTTAATGATGTTTACTTATTTTGCCATAAATTTGGTATTGATGTTTCTAATATGGATGATACCTTCAAAACTCGTGGACGTTGAAGACGAGAGGTTGAAGAAAATACAAACTTACATCATTATCATGTTGAGTTGTTCTACACTATTCTAGATACACAACTTAAAGAGCTTGATGATCATTTTTCTGAAACAAGTATTAAATTACTTCTTTGTGTGGGAGCACTCAATCCAATTCAAATATTCTTTTGCTGCTTTCAATAAGAAAAAATTGATTTATTTTGCTCAATTATATCACGATGATTTCTCTCAAGTCGATCTTCAAGTACTTGAAAATCAATTAGAAATGTACAATTTTGACATGCACACTAATTAATATTTTTTAGCAGTTTAAGGAACATGTGGTATTGCATAGAAAATAATTGCAACAAGAAATCGCTTAGTGTATCAACTGGTTTACATGCTTATAAAGAACTTTTTAGCTATGAAAATTGTAAAACATTGATTATGCAATCGAATTGGAAATAAATGAATGAATGATTGTTTGATTCTTTAAATTGAAAATGATGTTTTTATCATATTTTTGATATAATATTATCAAAATATAAAAATTCAGAGAAAACAATTGTAATCGATGTCTGCATAATACTAAAATTTATTATTAAAATATTTATATTTTATTATTTAATTTTAATTCCACCCGCTGTTTATATATACTTCTTTTTAGTTTTTTATAGTTTTTTTTTCAATTGAAAAGTTGTATCTATCTATACATTAAAAGGGGTTGGTGTGGCACTGTAGTTAGGACAGTGTTTTGACCAAAAAGCCCTTAAAGAAAAACGACGTTGTTCTCCACAGACCACCCTAATTCTTCGATATCTTCTCTTCCTCGCCTCTACCTGCTCCCTTCTCTCTTCGTTTCTTCGTTGAAGCCTCTCAATCCCATCTAAGACCCACATATCGAAAACAACACAGCCACAGAACCCTATCGTAGTTTTCCTTCATCTGCCATCCTCTCCTCCTGCCCTCGATCTATATCTCCTTTTCTCTCTCTTCTTCCCTCTTTTCTTCTGTTCCTCCATTATCACATTTGCCGCTCCTCTCACCTACCTAGTTCAAGTCCTGAATTTTTGTGATTGTTAGACCCTCGAAAACTGCCACAAATATAATCGCCGTTACGAGACCATCATCGACTCCTACCGCCGGACCACCTCATCCGCCACCGTCACCGTTGTGATTCCTTTACAACATTAGCAATCACAAACCCTAATGTTGCGGCTTCAAGTTTATGCAGAAGAAAAGCTCAAATAAGTGTTATGTCTTCTACAAGGAGAAGTTAAATTGTCAAGCGTACAGAGTGGTAGAGAAGCCCATAGAGTGATGAGGGAAAGAGAGATGAACTACTGGAGAAGTGAGATTTAAGGACTTGGAAAAATTGACCCTATTTTCGGCTGCGGTGTTGGCTTCGGCGTTAGCCTTCTCGGTGGTAGAAATTGCTATGTTGTTTGGACAAGGTTAGTGTGTTCAACTGCAAATGTCCCTTCTCCAAATCAAAATTACGTATATGCTATAAGTCAGTAATTATTTGTTGTGCTTAATTTATATCTCATTCTCTCATTTTATTTAAAAATTGGTTGGATTTATTTGATGCTTAAAATTTTGGTGGTCATTAGGTGGAGGAAGAAATTTATGCCAAAGAGGGAGAACCATAATTGTAAGTAAACAATTTTTGTATTAAAACATGTATGCAAATATACTAATGATAAATAAAAATGCAGATATTGGCAATCTGCAGGAGAAAGGGATGGAGAAAATCCCATGAAGACGCCTCTTCCTTATATCATCATATTTGGCATGCCTACCCTGTTTGTGATTTAAGCCATTACTTTTGCCAATAGTTGGATACAAATAGCCGCTGAATGACACTGTTTTATTTGTTTCAGTTCTTTATATTCATTTCATCTTCTAAGATGATCATTTCATTGTGTATGAATGTTTATTTTGTGAGCACATTAAGCAAACTACGATTCCATGACAATCTAAATCTAGAGCTTTTTATGTAATATGTAATTAATTCTGTTAAATTTTTGCAGATAACATCTGCAATTTGTTGTTTGCAATTGAATTGTCTCAATGACATGGTGGGATTGGAGAAGAGCCTAAATGGGATTTGGATTTGATGCTGAATGTGGAATTGGCGATGGATTTGGTTATAGAATGAGTAAGGATGTAAGGGTGTAGCTCTACTCTAGCGTTAACATTGCTATCTTGAAACCAAATGCATAAAAGTTAAGTGCGCGTTAATTGAATCCATGTGTATATGTGTGTAATCCCAGCATATCTGCTAGATGGTTCAATGAAGAAGTAGAGCATTATAGAGTTGAACATGGACCAACAAAATGACATGCGTCAACTGATGTTCAATGAAAATTGAAAAGTCGAAAGTTTAACATAATCCAAGTCCAACACATTAATTGATTAGGCATGGCATTTTGAGAATTTGAAGAAAGACTGTTATGAATACTAAGACCATGTTAATCTACTCTAAAGTTATATTTGACCCGTTGATAATCTGGTCAAATTCACAATTTGCTACTAAAGCCTTAGAAATTAATGTCTCCACCATTGCACTATATAAGAACTATTTTTTCTTCTTTCTCTGCATCCCATAAAATTGTTTTCAAGCTCGCATCACGATTAGCTTTCTTCAGATTAGCAATTTGTTTCTGAAGCACTGAGAATATGGGTCCTAAAAGTCTTAAAGCTGCAGACATTTTGAGAGCTATTGTGATTGCAATATGTGCTTTTTGGATGTTTGCTAAAATGGCAGATGCAAAACATGCTGCCATTACTAGGCAATATAAGTTTCGATTTAAGAATCATTAATTTGCAACTCATAGTACCACAAAAATGACTTTCATAAACGACATAAATTTGCTGCAATTTGTTTAAAAAATTATTGCGATTAGTCTATGGCAACAGATTGACATTATTTATATTTGCTCTCACTCCCATAAGTTATTGCAATAGACTAAACTTATTGCTGTTATAGTTAGTATTTGAAACTAATTACTAAATCAGAAATTTCATACTTGCTTTTTTCATGCAAATTGTGATGAAAATATTACAAAATTATGCCAATCAAAGCTTATAGTCACTATGAATGGGCAGTTACCTGGACCTAGGATCATAGCAAAGGAAGGACAGACTATTGATTAAGGTGGTTAACCATGTTTAGAAGAATGACACCGTCCACCGGTATGGATAATTATTTTAATTAAAACCATGTTCAATGCTGGGTGAGAATAAAGTTTCATCAACTTATTTAGCTAATTTATGGATTTGGTGGATGTGTTTATATACAGGCAGAAATAAAACAACTTAAGGAGCAGATGGGCAGATGGACCTGCCTACGTACACAGTATCCAATTCAGACAAGGTATAGTTATGTTTACGATTTCACAGTAACAGGACAGAGAAACATTGTTCTGATATGTCCACATCTCCTGGCTAAAAGCAACTCTTTATGGTCCCATTGTTATCCTTCCTAAGAAACATGCTTCATATCCATTTCCTGAACCTCATAAAGAACCTATCATTTTCATTATTAATTA